>JANAVB010020400.1:12096030-12299163 GCA_029216955.1 Iris pallida | reverse complement strand
CGAAACAGCATCCCAGACTTCTGAATGCTGAGGGACGTCTTGTTGGGGACCCGGCGGAGATTCAAGCGGAGGCAGCAGATTCTACACGGCCTTATCAGCAGACAGACTACTCTAGCACGTTCCCTGCACTTGTCACGAAGAGACTGGTGTCCCGAATGGGAACAGTCCCTTTCTGGCACCTGTGAGGATGGAGGAGGTGGAGGATATTGTTATGAAGGCCAATCCCAACAAAGCTCCCGGCCTGATGGCTTCTCTTCAGGGTTCTTTAAGCGACACTGGGGAGTGCTTAAGACCCATGTTCTGGCGGCGGTCCAGGAATTCTTTGTGGAGGGCAGGCTTCTGAAGGAGATGAACCTCACTTTCTTGACGCTGGTTCCTAAAAAGGAGGGAGCCACCATCACTTGCGGATTTCCGGCCCATTGCTTGCTGTAATTTTCTTTACAAAATTATCACCCATCTTATGTGCAGGCGTATGGAGGGGATTATGCAGGGATTGGTGTCCCAGAATCAAACAGCGTTCATTAAGGGCTGGTCGATAGCGGAGCACAGCCTGCTAGCTCATGAGATGGTGAGGGAGTTCAGCAAACCAGGGGGAATGAAGGCTGTGTGTGAAGCTTGATCTCAGGAAAGCGTATGATACGGTCAACAGGACTTCCTGTGTCACTTGATGCTTGCCATGGAATTCGACGAGAGGTGGGTTGCGAGGGTGAGGGAGTGCATTTGCTCCCCTACTTTTTCAGTTCTCATCCAGGGCACGCCGCATGGCTACTTCAGTAGCAACAGGGGTTAAGGCAGGGTGCCCCCTCTCCCGTATCTTTTTACGTTGGTGATGGAGTACTTTACCTGCATGATGGATATGGCAGTGCATAGCAAGAGGATCGTTCCCCTTTTCCGGTTGGTGCGCCCGGTTGTATCCCACTTGATCTATGCTGACGACTTATTGGTGCTTCTCCAGCCTTCCATGAGGGGAATGAGAGCGCTCTTGACATTATAGAGGAGTTCGGCGGCTCTCTGGGCTCCAGTTAAACAGGGAGAAGAGCAGAGTGTACTTTAGCTCCCGGTGTACACAGCAGGAGGAGAAAGCCTTCGCCTTAGGTGTGGACAGAGGCGAGCTTCCAGTGAAATACCGGGGTTCCGCTGACGTCAACTATGCCAGAGAGCAGGATTGTCACAGCTTGGTGGACTTTGCTCAGCGGAGGGTGGAAGGCTGGCAAGCTGCGGGTCTATCTTTCGGCGGCCGGATAGAGTTGGTGCGTTCGGTTATTGCAGCATCACGATGTTCTGGTTCAGTCTATTCAGATCCCCACGGCCACCATTAGTAAAGTGGAGGCCATCTGTGCTGACTTTATCTGGAGGGGAGGGATGCATGCGATTTCCTGGGACCAGTTATGTCGGCCTCGGGAGGAAGGAGGAGTAGGGTTGAGGCCTCTCCGCACGGTCAGGAAGGCAGCTTGTGTGAAGATGGCCTGGAGATTTCAAGGGAGATCGCTATGGTCAGATTGGATGGCGAACAGATACCTGAGGAGGACCAACTTCTGGCTTGCGGATAGACAATAATTTTCGGTCCGTTCAAGGCCATCCTTAGTGTAGACCGGTGCTTCAGACAGCTATCTGTAGACACATGAAGGATGGGACGACTACAGACCTCTGGCTGGACCCTTGGTTAGTTCCAGATCCCTGCTCGACCTTCTGGGGGCAGCAGATGGATAGCGAAGCGGCCAGGGCTCACTTGTAGTCGGATCATCAGAGATGAATTTGGAGGCCAGAGGATATACTTATACTGCTCCGCTAGCCGAGGAGATTCGCCTTATTAATAGCTAGCCAGGCGGGGGATACATGGAGCTGGGTCGGCCCAGGTACGGGGGCGGGTCAGGTCTATTCTGTTTTCGTAGTTGCTACGATTTGGTTCGGGCCCATCATGACCAGGCTGAGGAGGTGGACTTCATTTGAGGCAAGGACGTTGCACGGAAAATGCAACTATGTGCTTATCGTCTTCTCCGGGGTCGACTGATGACGAGAGATAGACTCCTCCGGTTTGGGATGCAGATCCCGGATGCCAAATGTGTACTATGTAATGAGGAAGATGAATCTATGGGACACCTCTTCTTTGGTTGTCCGGTGTCCCTGGCACATTGGACTGAGCAGTGCGCACAGATGAGAGGAGTTGGGGTGGACCGAGACATCCGAAGCATTCTCAGCTGGATCCGAGATCACAGGGCCGGATCCGGGGTGGGCTAGAAGAGCCAGAGTTCGTCTTGCTGCGGCTGTTTGGCACATCTGGAAGGAGCGGAACAGACGTATCTTTGAGGGCTTGACTACCCCCCTATTGGAATCTACATAATATAGAATTCGATGTATCTGTAATGGCCCATAATATTACTATTTGGGGCATGGAGAGTTGTGATGTTGTACTTTAGACCTTTTCCGCTATTTACGAGGAATAATTCACCCTTATTCCACTATATATATTTATATAATATATATATATATATATATATATATATATATATATCACAATATCAATTCATATTATTTCATTCAAAATTATTTGTTGTGGTTGCACTATCTGAAGGCAGATTAATAAGAATTAAGTTATATACAAGTGGAATATTACTCCATTTAAACTAATGAGAAACATTAATATATAAATTATCTCTAAATATATTAAATATTTTTCTAGTTTTTTTAAATTTATTTATTTATTTTATCATTTTTGGCTTTCCAATAGGAAAAACTCGATACACTGATTTAAGAGCCGAATTTATACCAATACTCATAGGAAGAGTCTGAAAACCTATCTGACAACGATAATGCGAACCTTGCTCCAAGGTCATTGTAGGGGTATGGGTAAATCCCTCCCAATTTCGATTTTCTAATGAAGGGTACCAAGTAGCAATCATGAAATTGTCTTGTCCATATAGGTGGCTACAGGAAGAAAGAACTCCAAATACAAAGTGCTTGATAATGTTTGGCGGGATTGTTGTTTGGCTTATAGACGACGTAATGTATGGAACAATATTGTATTGAGTGATTCTTGAGTTGTAAGCCTTGTGACATGTTTCCAATGTATTCAAGAGAGGGAGTGTTTGCAATCGAGATGTTCTTTGGCTTCATGTTGTTGTATTCCGGTGATATTATCAATAAAGAGAATCATGTTTCATTTATATCGTGTCTATTCAATCTTCTATTTAAACTCCGTTGCGTTGACTGTATTTGAGATGTTCTATCCCTATGTTTCGTTCCGCCTTGTACAAGTGCAAATCCAGGCTTGTACGACATCACGCCCAGTGGCGACTTTCAATCCTGCGGGATCGGGACGTGACATAATGCTCACGTACAATTTATACTTTACAAGCCCATATTATTATTATTACCCATAACCCATAAAAAATGAACGAAGGATGCGAACCAGATGAATCTGGATGACGAAACTATTATGAAGACCAAGGTGACAAGAGATTAGATGATCTCTACATCTGGTTGCATCTTAGAGAAATCCACTTATATTGTTCAAATTCATAATGCATGCAAGACCATAAATAAACAAACAACAAGGTGCCTCTTCCTAGGGTTGCTTTGTGTTCCAGATTCTTTCAGTATAGAACAAGGTATCTACTTCCAGATGCCATGTTCATAATAGCAACAATCAGCAAATAGAACACCCCAACCTTGGAAGGGCTCTGTGTAGAGACTATAAAAAATCCCCAAGGCATGGTTTCCATGGACAAACCATTCAAATTCCTAAATGTGCTTCACTGACCCACCACTTCACTGAACCACAGAAGAAATATGGTGACTCAAAGGCCCCTGAAGCAGCAACACCCGCCAGTCACGGAAACAGCATTGCAGAAGTTCCATACAAGTTATTGGTACAATTTGGAAAACTGTTATTGCAACAAAAGACGTTCCTAGATACACCCAACTGAATGCACATGTTGTTAGCCCAAAGCCTTCTTACCCTCAATCCTCACACTACCCATCCTAGCCCTAAACCAAAAGAACACGATAGTTGCCTGTTGCTGCGCAACTCCAAGCACAAGGACAACTGATCACTCTTTCATACTCACGCAAGCAAAGCCACATCGACATTTAGGTTTTCTGTCCATGGATTTTTTTTTTGGTGATAACAGAATTATACAGCAGTAGCCGAATTGAACAATGATCTTATTTTATGAGGTACCCTTAGTTTCCATGCTCCCAGTACCCCAACGTGACTATAGCCAAAACTAGAAAATGATGCAAGGATGTAATCAAGGAGAAGATAACCAGATGATATTACCTCTTAACATCACCCAAAATATTTGAAAGCCTAAAAGAAGGTACCCAGATAGCCAACACCCACCCCATACACCCCCCACCCCCCCCCCCCCCCCCCCCACCACCACCACCACCAAAAAAAAAAAAAAACCCTTCCATTAGGGGGTGTTCAAAAGTGAGGTTTCCATTCATGCACCAAAACTAAATGATTGGTAGCATGACAATGGCCACACATGTGTAAGTCCTCTATCAAAAATATCAAATAACCAACTGGGAATTGCAGATATAGAATACTCAACATAAATAAGTCATAAGTTTTATTCCAGAACCATATCCATAATATTCTTCCCGGGAAAAATAAAACTAGTACATCTCTCAAATGTTTTCAGCAACCAACATGTAATTCAAGAGAGTCCCAGTCTCCAAACATTACCAAAAAAAAACTAATTAAGAGCCTGACAAGCTAACTAATGAGAAGTACTAAGTCCTGAACAGTTCACTTGCTCGATCCGCAAAGCCGTCAACATTACACCGAACCTATATTCTGAAAAAGAAATGTGTCGAATAAAGGGTGAGCATTCCATGCTCGTAAGTAGGTAAATATCTAGTATTCTACATTTTGGTAACATATATACATATGTATATGACATGATGGAACAAAAACATTAAAATGCATAGTAAGACAACATATTTAAAACGAAAATGTCCCGATAATCAATTCTGGAACATATTTCTAGTTTTCATAAAAGCTTATGCAATAAGGTTAGGTTAGGCCTTTAGGAGATAGTGTAGTTTCAGCCTTGTACTGGCATGATAGCATGTCACAAACACTAACTGATCCCAATCTGTTGGGCTAAAAGACAAGATGATACACCATGAAAGGTGGCCCCAGTAGGGCATAAAACTGCCCCTACACAAAGCTCCATTGAGATGATATAACTTAACATCATGACATTGTTCCCAATGATAAATACGTCTGAGATGACATCAAAAATTTAATATTAGACATCAATGAGACATGTGCATGTAAAACAAACATCTTAAGGTAATACACATACATCATTTGCGAGTTCACAGAAATATTCCAACAGACAGCAATAATGAATCAAGCACACATATATTCCATTAGACAAGTGGAAGCAATAGAATGGAACGTGTGCAGTTATCAACCAAGAATAATTGTATTGCAAAACAAGTGGTATAATGTTGCTACTACAGAAACAATTTATTTTACATACAGTAAAAAACATGTAGGATAGTGAACACAATAGAATACTTACCTGGATCCACACTCAACAACTCCAAGCCCAAAGTCCACCACAAAACCTACCGATGATCCATAAAATCTCCTAAATAAAAAACAATGAAATATTATACCGTGTTTCACCAATCTCGCACCTCGATCCCAATCTTGGATCATAATCATTGTAGAACTTGGTCCCTTTATAAAATAATACCCATGAGATAAGTCTTATCTGAAATCCACTAGCTTATCTTCCATTCAAATAGCTTCATATAATTCTAGGGAATATTTTTCTGAAAACATCTATGTTTTTAAAGATTAGTAAAACCATTACTCACTTTTCATCAAAATTGTAACATAAAAACTATGTGGAGATATAACTTTAGGCTGTGTTGATTGGGCTTTTTTTCCATGGAAAAATTTTCCATCACAAATTTTCCACCAATGTGTGTTTGATAGCTTATATTTTCCGAAAAATCATGATTTCCACATTTTCTTTCAAAATTGTGGAAAATAATTTCTGGCCCAACCCATACGAAATGAATTCCATGGAAAATAATTATTTCTCCCCCTCTCTCTCTCTTCTTCTCTCGCAATTCTGGAGTTCGATTGGAATCTCTCTCTCGCACGCTCGATTCTTGATCAGCTGGAGAAGAAGAGGTACTCTCTCTCGATTTTTTCTCTCTCCTCTCTAGATCGGATCATCTCTCCTCTCTCGATCCGAACATCTGTCTCCTCTATCGATTTGGGGATCGTGTCGTTGTGTCGAATGGATCTCGACACGAGCGGATCCGACGTCTCGGTTGTGTCCATCCGGTGTTAAGTGGCGACGACGTCAGAGTCTCTCTACCACACCTTCCATCTGGTGAAGCGGATCCTCGACGACGTCAGATGCATGTCCGACACAACAGACACAATGCCCCTTGTGTGCAAGTATGAGAAATATGAGGAGAGAGCTGCAGCAATGGGAGTAAGCGCTTGCTCCTTGCCGACGACTTTGGGAGTGAGCGCGATGCTCCTTAAAGAATATTCTGCGGTGTCTATATGTGAAGTCGGATGCATGTTCGACACAACAGGATATGAGCACTCTAATTTTGGAGTTTATATTTGATTCCCTTACAATTTTGAATCCCATTTCCTGACCTAAATTTTTTAAAACATGGCTTCTGCATTGGTTTGAATCTTGATCTAGGATGTTGGTGTCATTTGGTTCCTGGAAGGAAAGGAAATGCCTTTTTCTGATTTCCCAGAACTTGCATAGTGCATACTGTAACATTCCTGGAAGGGAAGGAAGGGCCTTTTTTGGCATATGGAGTAGTGGATCAATTTTGCATATGGAGTAATGGATATCTCCAACTTTGTTCATGGTGATTGTCCCTTTTTTACTTGAATATTTACTTCAGTCTCAATGAGTTTTCCATGTTGGCTACATTCAGCAAGCTGCATGATTTGTTCAGTTCTTGCTCTCAAGCAAAGTGGAACTGATTATAGGTGTTGCCTCACATATATTCTGTTACATTTTCAAGTATCTGAAACTGAGTATGATATATTGATCTTTTTTTAACTCATGTTATCTGATATATACAGTTTTACAGCTAATATGACAAGTCGACAAGCTAATATAACATCATCTCAAGTTGGATCACAAACCAAAAACAACCCAAGAAAGCAAGTTAGGTGGACCGAAAATATGGACCAAGTATTAATAAATGGTCTTCTCAGTAGGGCCACTCCCTGTTTATGCTCAAAGTTGTAACCTCTATGTGTATCATGAGAATCTGTTCACATTACTTTGGTGCCTGGCCACCAGTTGTAGTCTTAATCTGTTCATAAGCACTGGAAGTAGTTTAGCTACATTTTGAGCAGTGTTCTAAAAATCGGCCTAGGCGGCCGCCTAGGCGCTAGGCGGCCGCACCGAAAAGGCCCTAGGCGGCCGGCCTAGGCGCTGGGCGGCCCTAGGCAGCCGGCCTAGGCGCTGGGCGGCCCTAGGCGGGGGCCTAGGCGGCCTATTGACCAAATTTTTTTGAAAATTCAAAAAAAAAAAAATCATACTCGACCAAAAAAAACACTTACCTGTCATCGCCGCCGTCGTCGCCGCCGCCGTAGTCGTCGCCGTCGTCGTCGCCGTTGTCGAAGTTGTTGCTGCTGGCTGCTACTGGCCTGCTGTTGCTGTTGGGGAGGAGGAGGGGAGAGGGGAGCGGAGGGGAAGAGGAGAGGAGAGGAGAGGGGAGGAGGGGAGAGGGAGTATGCAGAGGGGAGGGGAGGGGAGGGGAGCCGGGGAGGAGAAGTCTGGAGGCTCTCTCTCATATCCTCCCCCTTATATTTTTCCAAAGTTTAAAAAAATAAAAATAAATAAAGTTTACCAACAAGGGACTCGAACCCTTATAGCAACTATTTGATGACCTAAAGCATAACTGGGCTAGCCACAAGAGCTCAGAATTTCATGTGTTTAAATGTCACATGTTAGATTATGTATACATATATTCATGAGGAAATAAAAAATAAAAATAAAAAACAAATCGGCGCTAGTGGGTCCCCAACGCACCGCTTCCGCCTAGCGAAATCTATAACATTGATTTTGTGATATTCTCTTAAGACCTTCTATGGCATTCATGAAGTAGATAGTTTTTTGTTTTTTAAGGCACATTTTTTACCTGCTGTAGATTTGTAGCGACGCCGCAACAGTGCGTGTGTGCCTTTCAAAACATTGAGTAAAATAAAACTAGCTTTTTGACTAACAATTTAATATTCCACATGATGCAAAAAGATGTTTAATAGATAAGGATTTGTAGATATAACAAACAATGAAACAAACCGCAAAAAACAAATATATAGTGGCAACTACAAACAACAAATACACACACAAGTTTGATATTATTTACTTGATGACAATGGATAGTCAAACACTTAGTTATAAGGTATTCATTTAAGATATGGTCTCCATCTATGTTGCACGGTGCTCGTATCCTACATGTATTAAACAAGATACTTCCTTCATATTCCTGTTAGATATGACTCATCAATGTCTAGCTCCAAACGGACCCAAACATAGTTCAAGGAGATTTTGGCATGTCCATAATCGTGTCAAATATAATTTTGAGATAGGATAAAGTAGCTTTTTCGCATTGAATCCTCTCTAGAACTCTTTGGAACCTAGTTACTATGCAAAATAATGATCAAGTATAGATGTTATTATAAACTAATGTATAGAATATGCACAAGTATGTTTACACACACACACACACACACACACACATATATATATAGGCGCGGACCAAAAGCCCCGCCCCCTGCACCATCGGATCGGGGGGCCTGCGTGGGTCCCCCGCGCACGCCCGCTCGATCCAACTGTCATAGACGACGGGGCTCCGCAAAAGGGGCTCCCGATCTGGACCATATATATATATAAAATATATATATATATATATATATATATATATATAAAGAGGAGGGATCGAGATCCCCCTCTTAAGCATCCCTATATTTTCTCCGAAATAGCAGTAGTTAGATTGTCTTTTTTGATTGTTCATATTAGATCAAAATCTCGCGAGAAATTGAATAATTTAAGGACCTAATCTGAACGGTCAGGAAAAAACACACACACACACACACACACACACACACACACACATATATATATATATATATATATATATATATATATATATATATATATACAAAAAGAATCAAAATTGTCGCATCTCGAATTTGTATCGTGTTCCTATCCTAATCCATGTCCTGCAACATAGGCCTCCATTATATTTTTCCATGCATATTTGTCTAAAAGATTGCTCCTTAGAGCTGGTGCATCCACAAAATAATACAAAAAACAAAATTAAAAGTAGCAGGAAAGCATGCAAACTTACAAGGTAGAGGGCAGCAAAAAACATAATTGTGATCATGATAAGAGGCCCAAACCCCAGAAACAACGTTCCACCAATCGTCAGGAGCAGCTTTGCCCGTGGAATGAAACCCTGAACCAAGAATAAATATACATCAAAATCTTAGACACAAACAGATAAAAGTCAAACAGTTTAAAACATAAAAGATCAGAGGAAATAAGACCATCAAAATTACACACTTCAATATCATGGTACTCCTATGTTGTGTAAAAACATAAAAATAATTCAGTAAATGAATGCAGTAAATAAAAGGAACCCAAAATGTTCCAAATTGTAACTAAATGCAACTATGACATATCAAAGCGGACCATTGTGTCCAGTAAAAACATATGAATAGCCAAGAGAATATTCATTGCTAACAGATGTACCATGTCAAACATAATGTGCCACATACATGTCGGCTATGGGCAGTGTCCAAATAACAAAAGGAAAGTAAAAAAAAGATCTGAACAATTCTAGGCCCACCTTGGACAGGCAGGAAAATACCGACCAAGTAGAGGTAGCAGCACTGTAGCAGGTCAACTCAATACCTAATAACGGTTATGCAATTAAGGATTACCTAGATTATCAAACATACTCTACTTTTTTAGCTTATTCTCCTCTTAATGTTCTTCCAAGTTGCATGGATACTCATACTCCAGAGGACCGCATCCCAGTTAGTATCCATGTCTGACACGTATCTGATGCAGTACTTCCTTGATACTTGTTCTGATTAAGGTGCACATATGTTTAGCTTCCAAAGGGGTCCAAAACATCATTGTAAATGATTTAGCATGATCAAGATCTTCTGAACATGATTAAATGTAGTAACATTTCTGTTGAAGCGGGTCATTTTTAGAACTTTTGCTATTTATTAGAGACAATATAATAATATGTATAGAGATATGCATATAACTAAATATAACCATATCCCACCTTGTGCCTATATTATATATTTATTTAAATGTTACATCATGAATCCGTGTAGTGTCCGTAAATGTATGTGTCTATGTAATCTAGGTGCTCTCCTTCTACTCGTGAAAAAAGTTGTTTTCATTGGACATTTTGCATTTATCTAATTAGTGTCATCAAAACATGTCTTTTCTCTGGGGATTAATCATTTGATGTAGCAGAAATATGTAAGTGTCCCTCCTAGAAAGATGATTATGGAATACAAGGGCAATGGTTAGGAGAAGTGGACCAACGGCGAGCAGATAAATTTTTTCCACTTTAAAAAAATCATTGATGCATAGACAAAGAATCAAAAATAAACTTTTATGCATAAACATATTGAACAATCTTAATATGCAAAAATTAACCTATACTGCATCCATGGTATCTCATGTCCTATAATTTTAGGATTCCTCATGTGGCCATCTCCATGTCTGGGGCATGTTGAACTAGTGTCCTACATCACGACCTATACTATCTAAGCATCTCTAATATGTAAAGTTGAAAGTATATAACCATGACCAAACATACAGGCTCAAGTATTTGGGAATGGTTCATCAGTGGCTGTTTCTATTAACAGCTGGAATCCGTGACTGCTTGCTTTTCCAATTTCTTCAAATTGTATATATTAATTTGGATTTATTCATCCCTTTTGCCTCGAGCAAATCAGGTCAATACCAAAGACATCACCAATAGGAAAATGAAAAGTGCAGGGAAAAAAAACCCTAATAAGTTAGACCAAGAGTATCAAACATAAATCTTTAATGGGGACCTAGGAAGCACGGTCACTCCAAAAATTGTTGTCGCGTCGTGACGAACACTTTTGAGACCCAACACTCACTCCAAATAAACTAGGAGACGCCAAAACAGGTGCCTTGCACTTTTCTTCCTCTCCGAATCATGTCGTATTTGCGTCTGTGCAACATTGGGGACAAATGCAAAACTTCAGCTTTTAGGCTATAATTAGACCAAGTAGGTGATATTTCATCTTATGAACCACGGACCAGTTCTTTATCAGTTCATCCATAGCTTAAGGTTCCCAAATTTTACAAAGGACTCTATTTAAGCCTAGGGGACTTTTGCTTAATAGAATTTCTATGATGGATGGCTCTTATAAGTGAGGCCCTGCTTAATTCAAAGGTAAGATGAGGCATCTATAAATAGTGGGAAGTAACGATAGCTAGGCAATGATGGGTCATCCCATGCTAGACGCACTACAGGTGGTCAACATCATCATTACCTACCGTGTTCCAGATCCCGTGGCCCCAAAATGCGGCAGGTTCCCAATCCGGATAGCCAATACAGTAACCCGGACGCCCCATATCTTACAAGGTGAAGTTCAAGAAAGAGATGAATAAAATGGAAACAGGAAAGAGCAATAACATCAATTTATTGTCGAAATGAAGCATACAATAGTAGGTCATTTCTAGGATTTAGTATATTCTTCCCTAGTAGAACACACACATAGACACAAACGAACCGGAACCACTATTAAGCGAACCGTAGCAGACCGGTTAAGCCTACCCCTTGTACCTCGTAGAAGGAAATAGCTTAACCCCGTACTTGTACAGCATGTGAATCACGATTCGTGACCCAGGTAAGGATGTATGTTTTCCATATGGATTTCAATCTCTTTAACAAGAAGGTCAGTATCTTATGTACTATCCACTTTTGAGGAGAACAAAGAAACAAACAAGTTCTATGAAACATTGTGGCAGTATGATTTCGGCAGCATTATTGGGAAAGAACTTTTATACCCCAGAACTCCATTAAACCCAAAAAAACACTTCAAAAATGTAAAGAAAGATCAAGATAAGTCTATTATAGTAATTATAATAATTAGTAATGACAGGATACCATTTTAAGAACATCTTAATGCATAATAAACATAAACACTAATACAAAAAATAGTTATTACAATTAGCATAATAATAGCAATTAACAACAACAAAATATATATGTAATCCTCAATCCTTCGATGGTTTCTGCTGCGAGCGTTTCCAGCGACCGACCTAGGGTTTCGAAGGGCCGCCTCCGCGACCGCCGGACCCCCTGGCCGGCGGTCGGCGGGCCCTGGGCAAGTCGAGCGGCCCCCTCCCGGCGCTGGGGGGGGGGGGGGGGGGGCGGGAGCCAGAACGGGGGGGTCAGGCGGACCCCCCCCCCCCCCCACGCGCGCGCGTGCGGCAGCACCTTCCCCGGCGGCTGGAGGGGAGGCGGGAGCACAGGGGGGGGGGGGGGGTCGGGCGGACCCCCCGGTGGGGTCGACGACCACCCCAGGCGGCAGGGGGGGGGGGGGGGCGGCTCTTCGGGGAAGGAGTCGGAACCCCCGGGGAAGGGGTCGAATGGTTTGGATCCAAACTTCGTTTTTGGAGCGGGGTCCGGATCCCTGGGAAGTCATTCGGAGGGGGGAGGGTGGACGACGGTTACGCGCCGTCGGGTGGCGAAAACCGGGGGAAAGACGAGTGGCGGACAGGGTCAGGCTCGGGATCGCCATCCCGAAATTCGTCAAAACGGGACAGAATCTCGACCCAGCCGGGGGTCCTGGGGTGTCTGCTGGGCGATCGTTGGGTTGGCGACCGAAGGCGACCGCGACGGCCAAGGGAAAGAATAAGATAGTAGATCTGGATGTTCCGGGACCTGGGACTTCCCGCCCGGTGATTGCCCAAAAGCCTGTTGGGGCTCCCCCTCGGCCTGCTGGACGGTCCTGGGCTGAGATTTGCAAACCGGTGGGACCGAAATCTCCCACATCGATGGAGTATGTCCCGCCGATCAAGGTTGGGAGGGGTTACCGGACGGTGTTTCCTGCGGAGGAGATCCAGCAGGTGACAGCTTACTGGAAAAATACTCTCGTTCTGTATGTCTTGGACAACAAGCCTTTCTACGGACAGATCCGGAGCTATGCAGTGCGAGTCTGGAAGCCGAAGGGGAGTATGGAGTTCTATGCTCGTGAGAACGGCTTCTATTATGTGAAGTTCGAGCTGGCGGAGGATGTCGCCAGGATCCTTCAAGGCGGCCCCTGGACGTTTGACGGCCGACTGATCATTCTCAAGGAGTGGACCCCAGAGCTGCGATGCGAGAGGGAAGTTCTGAATGCCATCCCAGTTTGGATCCAATTCCCCGAGTTCCCGGTTGGGTTTTGGAGCATTCCCCTGTTAATGCGTCTTGCAAGTCTGGTGGGCACCCCGATCAAGGCGAATGAGGCTACTACCTTTCGGACGAGGTTGATGTACGCGAGGATCTTTGTGGAGATTCGGGCAGGGGGGAGCTCCCGAAGATGGTGGAGTATGAACTCCCTTCTGGGGAGGTACTTACCCAGAAGGTGGAGTATGAATGGGTCCCGCCTACCTGCTCTCGCTGCTCCTGTTTTGGACATCTGGCCAGTGCTTGCTTAGAAGCCGGCACTCCGGTGGAGCATTGTATCCCTCCTCGTGAGGTCCCCGATGCCCCTTGTGATATGGATTTCAGAGAAGATATTGGAGTGGTGGACGTGGAGGAGGAGGTTATTAATCAGGGGAGTGATGTTGGTTTGAGCCTCGTTGTATCTAACCATGCTCCCACGGGTGGGGTGGTATCCACGGGCCAGGGACCGAGTAGTATAGTTACCAGAAGCATGGTGGCAACGGAGACTGAGGCACGTGGAGATGGCGGTTCGTCTGGAGGGCAGGTTTACTGTAGGAAGAGACGTGCGGTCGGAATGCTGCGTGATGGCCCCTCCATGGTGGAGGGGCGTACCACAGACAGCGAGGAGGTGGTGTGTGTCGACAATCCTGCCTGGGCGTTGATGTTATCTCAGGACGTCCCCCATCAGATGGTTTCGACTGGCATGGATGAGGATCCTTTAGCGACGAATGCGGCTCCTTCCCCAGGTGCTGTTCCATTAGTTTCCCAGGGGGCCTCCACCTCTCATTAATTAATGGCCATTATCGCCTGGAATGTGAGGGGGGCGTGTTCGCTAGGGAGGTGGAGAGAGATATGTGGGGTGCTTCATAGAGAGAAGTGTGACATTTCTGTTATTTTAGAATCCAAGATCAAAGAAGAGAAGACCCTTTCTCGGCGGACCCCTGCTCATTGGGCCCAGCTGCACAACCTGACCCTTTGTGACATGGCCAGGATTTGGGTGCGCTGGAACTCGAAGAGTTGGGACGGTGACTTGATATTGATGACGGAGCAGTTGATTGTCATCTCCTTCGTGAACAAGGGTGGCTTTCGATTCTTATTGGGGGCAGTCTACGGCCACAATGACAGAAGGAGAAGGGAGTCTCTTTGGAGGGACATCTCTCGGGTTTCCGCTGTTGCTGAGTCGTCGTGTCTCCCTCTGCTCTTGATTGGGGACTTCAACACTCTTATGCATCATGGGAGAAGCTGGGTGGTCGTCCGGTTCCAGATTCTATTCTTTATGATTTTCAGAGTTGCCTCCTGATTGCGGGGCTACGGGAGCTCTCTCGATCAGGCTTCATCTGGACTTGGCACAACAAAGCTACTCACGGCAGGGTTGCTTGTCAGCTTGATCAAGCTCTGGGCAACGGGGAGTGGTTCCGGCACTTCCCCAACACTCCGGCTGAGGGTCTGGCAGCTGGGACTAGCGACCACTCTCCTATCCGGGTTGGCTTCATGGCACGGTCCCTGGGGAAGTCTCGCCCGTTCAGATATAACAACAGCTGATATCTTTCTGACGGCTACCTGGAGGCTGTTACGGAGGGGCTTACTAGCGGGTACGAGGGGACGGCCCAATTCCGATTGGTTCGTCGTCTCAAGGCCACGAAGAGAGCCCTTAGGAGTTGGGTGAAGGGGTTGCTCAAATCCACCTTAGAAGATAAGGAGGTGCAGTTGCGGACCCTGCAGCAAGATATGCAAGCTGACATGCTGAATGGGGACCTGGCGGCTAGAGAGAAGGAGTTGGTCGGTGAAGTCAACATCCTGAGGCTGCAGAAGGAGATTAGCTCGGCTCAGCGAGCTAAATGTTCCTGGCTGAAAGATGGCGACCGTTGCTCCAAGTTCTTTTACGATGTTATCAGGACCCGGCAAAATAGGAATCACATCTCCCAGCTGCTTGATGCTGATGGCAATCTGGTGGGGACGCCGGCTGAGATCCAGGGCGAGGCTGTCAGGTACTACTCTGAGTTATATTTCCAGACTGACTACCTTTCCGTGTTCCCAGAGGTTGTTACGAAGAGATTGGTGACCCCATTTGGGAATAGCATTCTTCTTGCCCCTGTCACATTGGAGGAGGTGGAATCTATTGTCAATGCGGCGGATCCCAACAAAGCTCCTGGTCCGGATGGCTTCAGCAGTGGGTTCTTTAAACGCCATTGGGATACTCTGAAGCATCAGGTCGTGGAGGTGGTCCAGGAATTCTTCACCAAAAGGAAGCTTCTGAAGGAGCTTAATCACACTTTCCTGACCTTGGTGCCGAAGAAGGAGGGAGCGACTGCTTTGGCGGACTTCAGACCCATTGCGTGTTGTAATTATCTTTATAAGATAATTACGCACCTTATGTGCCGACGGATGGAGAGGATCATGTAGGACTTGGTATCCCCGAATCAGGCTGCGTTCATCAAGGGGAGGTCGATCGCTGAGCACAGCCTCCTGGCACATGAGATGGTGATGGTGAGGGATTTCAACAGACCGGAAGGGGAGAAAGCCTGTGTTAAATTGGACCTGAGGAAGGCATATGACATGGTCAATCGTGACTTCCTCTGTCATCTGATGTCTGCCATGGGATTCGCGGATCACTGGGTTGAGATGATCAGGGAGTGCATTATGTCCCCTACTTTCTCTGTTCTCATCCATGGTATTCCATATGGGTGCTTCCAGAGCAACCGTGGTATCAGGCAAGGTGACCCATTGTCCCCTTACCTGTTCACGCTAGTTATGGAGTACTTTACTTGTTTGATGGATCGGGCAGTGCACCGCGGACGTCTGGTTCCTCTGTTTCGGAGGATGGTTCCCCCAGTTACCCATCTTATTTATGCTGATGACCTGCTAGTCTTCATCCAGCCTTCGCCGGTGGGGCTACAGACGCTTGTGACTATTATGGAAGACTTGCAGGCATTTTCGGGTCTCCAGTTGAACAGGGATAAGAGTAGGGTCTACTTCAGCTCCCTGTGCACCCAGAAGGAGGAGAGGGCTGAGGTTCTGGGTATTGCAAGGAGTGATCTTCCGGTGCGATACCTCGGGGTGCCTCTCACAGTCAATTATGCTCGGGATCAGGATTGCATGAGTCTGGTGGAGTATGTCCAGAGGCGAGTAGAGGGTTGGCAAGCGGCAGGTCTGTCCTTTGGCGGGCGTATCGAGTTGGTCAGATCGGTGATCTCGGCTGTGGTCCACTTTTGGCTGCAGTCCATCCTCCTACCTGTGGCCACTATCCGGCGTGTGGAGAGATTATGTGTCGACTTTATCTGGAGGGGAGGTATTCATGCGATCTCCTGGGACCAGCTTTGCCGTCCCAGGAAGGAGGGAGGAGTGGGGCTCCGCCCGCTGCTGGAGATCAGGGAGGCCTCTGCGCTTAAGCTGGCCTGGAGATACATCAGCAGGGGATCGCTCTGGACGGACTGGATGCACAGCAGATACGTGAAGCAGGGTAGTTTTTGGACGTGCACTACTGACAACAACCACTCAGTCACGTTCAAGACTATCTTGAGACACAGGGGGGTGCTCAAGTCTGCTATCCGGAGGGTCATGAAGGACGGGTCGGGCACGGACCTCTGGCTGGACCCTTGGATAGATCGACGGTCGCTGTTGGACATCAGAGGGGCCCCGACTCATCAGGAGGACAGGCGGGGTCTGACATGCAGGCGCATCATTCGTGATGGGGGGTGGCGACCTGATTCGTATCGGTTCACGGAGGAGCTGGATGGGAGCATTTTATCTATTGCCATTGATCCGACGCTACCTGCGGATCGGTGGATTTGGGAGCCGCCAGGAGCATCTACCGGGACGGGGGAGTTCCAATTCCGTAGCTGCTACAATCTTATCCGGCGAGCTTTTCCGTTGAGTTCCGATTACGAGTTCATTTGGTGTAAGGGTCTGGCCAGGAAGATGCAGTTGTGTGTTTATAAGCTTCTACTGGACCGCCTCTTGACTAGAGATCGTCTGAGATCGTTTGGGGTGCCGGTTCCGGATCCCACATGTGTGCTGTGCGGGTTGGAGCCTGAATCTATAAAGCATATCTTCTTCGAGTGCACTCTGGCTTGGCAGATATGGTCGGAGCAGATTCGGTTATTGGGAATGTGCGCCTCCGGAAAATGTGTGGGAGACATCATCACGGAGATCCGAGATAGCAGGGGTAGGGGGCAGGACTGGTTCCGAACAGCCAGAGTTCGTTTGGCTGCTGCGGTATGGCATGTATGGCGGGAGCGAAACCGTCGGATCTTTGAAGGGCTGGTCACCCCCTCAGTTGGTCTTCTCCATAACATTGAGTATGATGTAAAGGCTATGGAGAATTGATAAGAGTTGAGTGGGAGTCCCACTCTGTTTGTATGTTGTAAGATTATGGTTTTTCCTTTGGAATAAAATTCACCTTATTTCCAAAAAAAAAAAAACAACAACAATAATAAAACCAAATCACAGGTCTTTAATTGAGACCAGCAACGCATAATGGAGTAAAACACTAATTCAAGTTGATAGAAGGATGGACCACATTCCAACAACTAGTTACCAACTTGAAACAGCCCACTGTTTTCAACAGCTAGCTGATAAAATATAACTTGATGTGCCGGGCTTGAAGTGTAATTGTTGCCATTATTGCTCACCTAACCTTATAAGATAAATCTGACACTTGGAGCAAGAATTAGAAAATTACTGTCAAGGATTATGTATTGGTAGGGCGGGTTTGAGCATGTTCAATAAAAAGAGAACAGTAAGAAAGGATATCAGACGAAACCATGAGTATTGACTGATCACTAAGTTTCCCGTCCTTGTTTGCCCCAATAGGCCAAAAGTTGCCAAAACAGACTGGGAAATCGTAAGAGTTAAAATATCCAAAACTGGCAAACTTTTATTTGCTAACGTTCTTAAAATGATATGGCTGAAGTTTCCATCAATTTCAGGCCATTTACACTAAAGCTAAGCTGAAACAGGCTGAAAGTTTCATGACAAAATTTAGCCAAAGTAGCTCGAGTATATGCTTTATTTGGTTTATTTTCATTATACCTTAAAAATACTTTTTCAAGCCCATATGAGGTAACTGGTAGGTTTTTTATAATTATCATATTATTAAGTTATAATTTGATGAATAAATGTACAGTAATGTAATAATCCCCCAAACATACTACAATAAAAATTTATGAATTTATGGTCAAACATTAATGCCTCATTTCTATATAATAATAAAATATTTAAGATATTTTAATATATTTTATTGTTGAGAAGAGGGCTCAACTCAATGAGTTGGTGTCATTGATGTTGAGTGCGGACATAGTTATAGGAGAAGGTGAGATTCCCACTTTAAGTTCCTATCCGATGTGGCTTTCTTTTACAAAGGAATAGGGCTAATTGTGATGGGCGGACACAAGCCTTACCAGAGACTGGTTCCATTGTCGGTAACCTGCTGGAGTCGAAGGCGTTTGAACTCTGAAGGACGCACGTCCATAGTCAGAGAAGTAGGAGCTGGACTCGATAGCAGACAGTGTAGGTATCTGGAGATGGCCCTGCTTGGGCTGGAGTCAATAGTGGCAGGGTTCAAGCAGCGAGATGATAGAGTTCAGCAGTAGTGATGTCGGTGAGGATGAAATTCGGGGTGACGATGGATGATGACCGTTATCCTAGGGTTAGACTTGTCTATTAGGGAATGATGGGTTTGATGGTGATGACAATGATGATGGATGTTAGATGGTAATGGGTGATGGTAGCTATCCTAGGATAGAGTTTACGATGGATTTCCTGTGGAAATTGGAATGGGGATTGATGGACATGGAGGTTAGGGTTTGCTAATGATTAATGACAATATTTTTGGCGAACAGCCTAGTGCTTTGATATCATGTTACGAAAAGGACTCAACAGAATGGGTTAGTTTCATTCATGATTTAATGTGGAGTACATTTTTATAGGAGAGGGTAATACAAGAAAGAGCACTAAATATAAAAGAGGTACACAAATAACGCTATGACATTTCTAAAGTGGTGAAACCAGATACACCAACCCAAAACAAGCAAATTTGCCTACACTGCCTCAATCTCTACGCATATACGAAGTTCAAAACTGATACTTTTATCAAGTTTTTCATCCTTGACTTAAGCTTGCCATATAAATTTAAAGTTTGGCGCTTTATGCATGCTAAAGCTGACAATTTATGGGGAAAAATTGACCCCTTTCTTTCTCCTAATTTTTCTCCCATTAAATGATTTTATAATTTCCAACAAGCAAAACCCTAAAAGAAACTTGTCACCTTCCTTCTATGCATGTGCTCCTATTAAAACAATAACAAATCCACACTTTTACACATTGATATTGACAATCCTCTCTATGCAAATTCACATCTCCGCTAACTGTAAGGATCAAGGTTATAGACGTCAGATATAAGGTTTATGCCATATTGGGTTTTTAAATGTCAGATCCACATTAGGGTACTAAATGTCCTATCTAAATGAACTAGATGTCCTAATATGAAAAATACAATTTTGCATACTATTCTGCTCTCCTAAAATTCACTTCATATAACAAAAGTAAATTAATCTAAAAAAAGTGGTACAAGTTTTTACTCTTCTAAAAGGCTAAATTTTACTTCATATATAGAAAATAGTTAATCTTACAGAACTAATTGTTGGAAGCTTGAGAGAGAGAGAGAGGACCAAATCGGAGAGAGGTGGCGCCGGTGGGGTTGCCCGAGGGGGATCCATCAGTGAGAGATTAGAGCAGAGAGAGTCGAGATAAGGGGTAGATTTTTGGGTTAATGTGTAAGGTTTTGAAAAAAAAAATATGTAACTCTTTGGTCAAAAAATCGCCGACTGACATTCCATTATGTCATGTTGAACAATATGTCAGGTTGGACCTGATGTGTTGGCTAACATGCAAAAACAACAAACGAATTTTAGTAAAAGGTCGTGTCATTTTTCCTGCGAAAGATACATATCGGACATGTCGGCCAACATCGACAACCATGGTAAGAATATAACATCTTCTAGTAAAAAAAAATCCCCCTACCTTCTTTCGGATTGTGCTATTTGGTTCTTTACCTCTCTCTTCAAACCCCTCTAATACCCTATAACACCAACTTCCAAATTTATATGACCTCACAACAACTAGAATGCTTCTCAATATTGTCGCTAATGACAATAATAGAAGTTACTAAAGTATCCCCAACATAATTGTTTTGCACATGTGTAAGTAATAAAATATTTAGGAGGGTTTATAAATATTTAAACGCCGGACTTAGATGGAATTTATACCGATAAGTTTCAATTTTTTTAAAAAGTCGGTGGAATTAGCGACGGCTAGCCATATACTAGGATTCACTTGCATTACCATTTCCCAAGAAGCATCACGCCACAATATTAAATATCGTGGAGAATGAGCGATGGGCTATTTTTTTGTCAGGATCCTTCCACCACTCACTTGTTGCCAAACCGTATTTTAAAATAAGGAATCAGTTTGGACAAAATAGGTTAGCGAGTTGTTGTTATTAGCGGTGAACTCAAAAGTTTTTCGCTATTAGGTTCCTTTGGCAAATAAATGTGACATCTTTGAATTTCATTTAGCTTTTTTTGAAAAACAATCAAGTTAATAGTATATTTACTTCCCACAAATGTCCCTAACTTTAATAAGTCAAAAAAGTCATTTAGTGGAAGAAATTTTTGCTACAACGTTAACCTAAGCCATCCTTTGGGTAATATATATATATATATATATATATATATATATATATATTTTATTTTTTTTTATTTTTTTTCTTAAGACTGGTTTCACATCATCGGGCACACACACATATATATTATATATATGAGGACATTAGACGTAAGGATGCAGATTCTTTCGTCATTTTGAGGGGAAAGGAAGAAGAAACATTCTACTTATCGCATGCGATACAATGACTATTTTTCCATTCATAACCTTTCAGCATCTGTTGTCTTATAGACTTTACAAATAATATGGACGGATTCATTGCTTCATTCAAAAATGTGTAAAAGATCGTAGTCGCACTTAAAGCCGAGTACTCTACCATTGAGGTAGAGTGTGTGTATATATTAAAAGCCGAGTACTCTACCATTGAGTTAGTGTGTGTGTCGTGTGTGTGTGTACACATACCCTTCATTTTTTTCATGATACATTTTGCATTTTGATGCAACTTCAATGACTTTAAAATGGTTTTGTAATCAAAGCAACCTATGTTCAAGTCCCAAATCCGATACTACAATAAGAATATCCCTGAGTCCAAAATGATCTCCCCTAAACAAACTTCCAACCCGCCACCGACACAACACACATTAGAGCAAATTGTCACTACATTTTAGTAATAACTAAGTTAAGAAATTTGGTGATTACAAACTTTTAGGGATAAATTTTTGACATTATTCATACTCAAGATAGATTCTCGACAAGCTTTGCACCAAGAAGGTGAACCATCTATCTAGCTTAACAATAAGGCCTACTCGGTTTCCACTATGCCATGTCCAATTTAACTTCATATTTGGTAACATCACAACAACAGTAGGATAAAAGGGAAATTCTGGAAATTTATTGACTTAATTGGAAAATTCTAGAAACTTATTGACTTAGTCATTGGCTTAGATGGTAAACAAAACATTACCCTGAAACTACGGTGAGTATTGTGAAGATACCTCCTTATATCTTTTAAAAGTGACATTAAACCCTCCACACTACTACTACCAAAATTGAAACATCATTTTTCTGTAAAATACTAGCAAAAGACCCGCCCATCGTTATAATGACATTTTGTAAAAATGAGAAAGTGACTTGAATCAACATGGTTAATCCATCAATATCTATTACACAAGTGGAAAACAAAAAATCCAAGAAGGCCCTTAATTATGAGTCGTACCATGAAATAGGTATAACTGGAATTGTGAAAGCGCTATATAAGCAATAACACCTTTCACAGAGACCAAGACTAGAACCTCCAAAACCGTCATGTCTTCTTGAATTACTCTTTCATATAGTATGCGAAGTGCCTGCTTTAGCTTCAGCTCCAGCTCCAGCTACTAGAGGTCAACTAATGGAACTGCAAGCTAACAAAGAAATGAAAATCTCTTTTGGAGAACAAGTAGAATTGGGATTCCATCGCCTCTCTTTCCTCTCTTCCTCAACATATGGTATCGCGAGATGCAAAGCCAAACCGGCTCTGCTAGCGGCCCAATTCATTTCTCTTGGATATCTTCTATGAATGTTGCAATAGTGGGAGAAGCAACATTCTATCTTCTCTTTTTATTATATTAAGCGAATAGAAATCTTCTTCCTATACTTGTTATATAATATTTCTTCCATCCAAGACAAGTCGATCATTTCATATAGTCGTGCTTCTTTCTTGAGATGAGATGACATAGCTTCCCTCTAGACACAAATTGTCGAATCAACACCACCAGACTGGGTAGGATTCTTTAATCAATGTTACCTAGGCCAAAACTAGAAAGATAAACCAACCACCTTGAGATCAATAATTTTAATGACCTCCGTCTCACCCTCTCCAATGTATGTCAATGTAGTTATAAGAACTAAGAACAACAATATACATTAAACAAAGTTGTCATGGTACATGGAGGTTAATGGAGATTTACGAGAAGATCAATAAGTAAGGAAGCCAAATATGTTTTCTCACAAGGAGATGTCATTTTCAGTCTTCTGCTCATGCCCCAATCTTAGCTAACGTGGAGATCGATCTCAAGCGAAGACAGCAAAGAAATCAACATATCTTGGTAGGAGATTCTATGAGTAGTACATTTTGGGACAAGAAGAACCTCCATTAACCACATGTGCACTTGAATTACTCTTTCATACAGTACGCAAAGTGCTTCCTTCAGCTCCATCTACTAGAGCCAACCAACAGAACTGCAAGCTATCAAAGAAATGAAAATTCTCTTTTAAAGAACAAGTAGAATTGTGATTCCATCGCCTCTCTTCCTCAACCTATGGTATCGCGGGATGCAAAGCCAAACCGGCTCTACTAGCATCCCAATTCATTTATCTTGAATGTCTTCTATGAATGTTGCAATAGTGGGACAAGCATAATATTCAAACTTCTCTTTTGATTATATTAAGTGAATAAAAATATTCTTCATGTACTTGTTACATAATATTTCTTTCAACCAAGACAAGTCGATCATTTCAGGTACTCACGCTTCTTCCTTGAGAGGATAGAGCTTCCTTCTAGAAGAAAATTGTCGAAGCAATACCAGACTAGATATGATTCTTTAATCGGTGTTACCTAGGCCCGAACTGAAAATATATACTAGACATTGTGAGATCGATAATTTTAAAGACCTTCATCTCACCCTTTCCAATGTATGTCAATGTAGTTATGAAAACTAAGAACAACAATATACATTAAACCAAGTTTTCATGGAGGTTTATGGATATTTACGAGGAGATCAATAAGCAAGGAAGCCAAATATGTTTTCTCACAAGGAGTTGCAGTCATTTTTAGTCTTATGCTCGTGCCCGAGTCTTAGCTAATATGGGAATCGATCACAAGCGAAGACAAGAAAGAAATCAACAAATCTTGGTAGAAAATTCTATAAGTAGCACATTTTTGGGACAAAAAGAACCTTTATTAACCACATGTCTACTTGAATTACTCTTTCATATAGTACGCAAAGTGCTTGCTAGAGTCAACCAATAGAACTGTAAGCTATCAAAGAAATGAAAATCTCTTTTGGAGAACAAGTAGATTTGGAATTCCATCGTCTCCCTTTCCTCTCTTCTTCAACATATGGTATCGCAAGATGCAAATCCAGACATGCTCTAATAGCGGCCAAATTCATTTCTCTTGGATGTCTTCTATAAATGTTGCAAAAGTGGGACAAGCATAATATTCGATCCTCTTTTGATTATATTAAGTGAGTAGAAATATACTTCATGTACTTGTTACATAACTTTCAACCAAGACAAGTTGATCATTTCAAGCACCCACGCTTCTTCCTTGAGATGAAGAGCTTCTGTCTATACAAAAATTGTCGAATCAACACCAGACTAGATATGATTCTTTAATCGGTCTTACTCATGCCAGAATTAGAAAAATATATCGGCCACCGTGAGCTCGATAATTTTAATGACCTTTGTCTCACCCTTTTCATAATATGTCAATTTAGTTATAAAAACTAAGAACAACAATATACATTAAACCAAGTTGGAGATTTTTGAAGATTTGCGAGGAAGCAAGGAAGCCAAATATATTTCCTCACGAGGAATTGTCGTCATTATTATTTTGCGCATGCCCCAGTCTCTAACGTAGAGATCGATCTCAAGCAAATACAACAAAAAATCAACAAATCTTGGTATCACATTTATGGGACAAGAAGAACCTCCATTAACCACATGGCTACTTGAATTACTCTTTCAAATAGTATGCAAAGTACTTGCTTCAGCTTCAGCTCTAGCTATTAGAGCCAACCAATAGAACTGCAAGCTATCACATAAATGAAAATCTCTTTTGGAAAACAAGTGGAATTGGGGTTCCATCGCCTATCTTTCCTCTCTTCCTCAACATATGGTATTGTGAGGTGAAAAGCCAGACCGGCTCAGCTAGCGGCTTAATTCATTTATCTTGGATGTCTTCTATGAATGTTGCAATAGTGGGACAAACGTAATATTCGATCTTCTCTTTTGATTCTATTATTCCCTTTTGATTCTATTAAGTGAATAAACCTTTTGATTCTATTAAGTGAATAAAAATCTTCTTCATGTACTTATTACGAGATATTTCTTTCAACCAAGACAAGTCGATCATTTCAGGTACTCTCGCTTCTTCCTTGAGATGAAAGAGCTTCCATCTAGACAAAAATTGCTGAATCAAGACCAGACTAGATATGATTCTTTAATCAGTGTTACCCAGACAAGAACTAGAAAGATATATAGGTCACTGTGGGATCGATAATGTTAACGTTTCCCGTCTCACCCTCTCCAATATATGTCAATGTAGTATTAAGAACTGAGAACAACAATAGTACATTAAACTAAGTTGTTATGGAGGTTAATAGAGATTTACAAGGAGATCAATGAGCAAGAAAGCCAAAAATGTTTCCTTACAAGGAGTTGTAGTCATTATTAGTATTTTGTTGATTGCTAATGCAGAAATCGATCTCAAGCAAATACAACAAAGAAATCAACAAATCTTGGTAGAAGATTCTATGAGTGGCACATTTATGGGACAAGACATTTGGTCTTTGTTTAACTGCCTTTGTTAATTTTGTGATGTTTTTTAGTGGGGCATGTCCACTCTGTATTTACTTATTGTCATATATTGGAGAGTGTACAAAAGAGAATTGTTGTTTCTTTGCTCACATGGAAATTTCACGCACATGCAATTACGAGCATATTATATATTTTTTAGATGTCCGACGATACAAACAGGATTTTGTGCACGCTGCATTGCATGTCTTTTGGGTCCACTGCCCCAACTCCCACCATTATTAAATGGAAGAAAGAATACGCCCCCTTTGCTCGATCCACTGATCTTCCGCCACCCAGCCAGGGTCTTATACCTCTCCTCGGTAATCGTAAGAGTCACTCGAATTCGGTCAAGCATATCATGTT
The DNA here is from genome assembly GCA_029216955.1 of Iris pallida. Classification (NCBI taxonomy): domain Eukaryota; kingdom Viridiplantae; phylum Streptophyta; class Magnoliopsida; order Asparagales; family Iridaceae; genus Iris; species Iris pallida. The sequence goes on along the minus strand of JANAVB010020400.1, from coordinate 12,273,129 downwards.
AATATTTCACAACGTTGCCTTTTATGTGGTGGTAGAGATGCGAGATGTAAAAGAGAAGACAATGGCTAGCCCTAATTTAGTCGAAGAATAATTTTGAAAGCAATAAGCAATATATCTCACAAATTGGGGAGTCGTTGAGGACGACAGTAGCAAAAAACCATAAATTCTTCAAAAACCAAGAACATATACCAAAATTGTCCAAAAAATGCTCGATTTAAACCTTGAATATTTGTCAGTTATCGATCTTTTAAGACACGAAGATCGGATTTCTGTGAGGCATATAAAGCATGTACTTGGACACAATTTTTTTAAAATAAGTAAAAAAATGCATTTTTGGATAATATAATACAAAAATTAAATTCATCGTTCTTTACTCGGTGGAATCATCCTATGGCAGCTTCTGTCATTTGAGTCACTAGTTCGACCCGTCGAAAAGTATCTTAATATCAATAGTAGCAGTTTGACTTGTTGAGTCCTCATAATATGGCTTCATCCACTCATCTTCACATCAATTCTTTTATTTCTCGAACCATCACTTGCAGACGAGACAACAAGTCAGATAGAAATATAATGGTAGAGGTAATTCTCCTCTTTTTTTATCATATAGCTCTCGTGGTAGACCAACTATATATGTTTTTCGATAAACACTCGGAAAAAAAACCAACTAAAGTAACGAAGATTATTCGAATTTCAAGACGGAAATTAATTGCCCTGGAATTCATTAATTATTTTAAAATGTTGCATCCATCTATCAAAGTTCAGGAACAAGGGTATTAATTAAAATCAAAATCTGGGAACTAAAATGGAAGTTTTGTTCTTCCACACTACCTTCCAAATTCAACATTCTTGGTTTGGTTGCCGGTCTAGCGAGCCTTCCATCGGGCTTGCTTGACATGTTAGGACCCAGATATAAGATATTTGAGCTTTTGATTGTTTTATTGATTTGTTTTCCTTTAGTGAATCGCTTTCAAGCCACTAATAACATAGATCTTAATCTTTCCATCCGGCGCATCCTGATAAGGGGATCTTCAATTTTTCTCTCCTTACCGGATCATAACGCCGAGAATGGGGTCTTCATTTTTCCGCTCGTCAAATCACAATATCGGTAAGGAAGATCTTCAGCTTTCTCCCCTTACCGAATTACAACATCAATAAGGGATCTCTCCATTTTCATAGACCTCTTATTATTTTTGCAGATCTACTTGCCTTATTGACAAGCACTTTATTTTTGTTTCCTTCTATTCTTTCTATCATCATCCATATTGCATCGACACATCAGACGGAGCGCCCATGATCACACCACCGAGGTATTGTACATCTGATGATGTCGTTGGTTTCTCTTCTCCCTTTCAGTCATCGTTCATGCTCTGCTACCATGTTGTTTTTTTAAATAGTGGTAGACATGGGGGAGATAGAAGAAGAGGAGAAAGAAGATGGTGACTAATATTAATTTGGTAAAGAATATATCTTTAGGGAATAACTAGCATATCTTTCCAATTGGAAAGTAATCTTGATGATTAGATGGAGTATAAGCAAAAAACATAAATCCCTCAAAACCCTAGAAAACCTAGAATCATCCAAAATATTCTAAAACCCCAAGAAACCAGCATCTGACCAGCTCTTTCTTGTTTCAGGAAACTGGAGGTGGGATCAGAATCCATTTCTGGGGATGGGAAGTCCGGTCCCCCTATTTCCACAACACAATAAATCTATCAGTTTCGCTTTAGTTTGTCTGGAGTTTTATTTGACACCTTTAAAAACACATGAAGAGGGTAATATGCAATTTGTGAAGCACAAGGAACTTATTATTAATCTGTTTGATCATCAATCACTACAGCTTGCCTAATCATTATGATGCATATTTGCCATTCCGGCATAAGAACATATAAATAAGCAAAAGAACACATCAACTCTCCCCTAATCAATTCGGAAGCAATAAACACGGCATTCCTCCCCTCCAATGAAACTGTGGAAAACAAGAGAGCAAACCTCGAGTCGTTCGCAGTCGAGCTCCCTACGTTCCCCCGCAATCCCCCCGTCGAACTCCTCCCCCGGCGCGGCTCCCTTCATCTGCCTCATCATCCGTGCCAAGCTCTCCTTCTCGATATGGACCTCGATCTCCATGCCCTCCAGCAGCCCCAGCTCTAGCAGGCCCCTACTCACCTCCTCCAGCATCGAGGTCGAGATCAGCGGCACCATCGGTGCCATCCCCCTCCTCCTCAGCTCCCTCATGAACAGCGACTCCGGCGGGTCCTCCCCTGCAACAAACGAACCCTCCATTAGCTAGTAATCCTGCCATCATAACTCAATATTAGGGTTTTTTTAGGTTGTCTGTACCATCGAAAGCGCCGTCGTTCTCCTGGAAGTGGCAGCGGACGACGGAGGGGCCGGCGAGCCGGCGGCGGGCCGGAGCGGAGCAGCGGAGCGGCGAGAGGCCGGATGTAGGGATTTGGAAGCAAGCCATTTCTTACTATTTCTGTGAATCTAGCGACGTTGTTTGATTTTCTTCACTGTGCGTGGCTATTTATAGAGTGGGGAGTGTGGATACCGGAGTCCGGAGGAGAAGAGGAGGAGGGATCCGGTCACCGCCTCCTAGCGGTGACCGTACCGCCAGAAGCAGACGATAAAATGGAGCGAGATCTGGGAGGGGGCGGGGGGGGCTGCTTTGAGGAACGGAATTTCTCCGTTCTGACGCCGCCCCCTTTGCTTTTAATTTTTTGTCGTCTTATTTTATTTGTTTATACCAAATCCGTTACGGAAGAATCCATTTTAGACCATTTTGTATATATTTAATTATATATGTTATACCCTTCCTCATCAGGAAGCTGTTCGGTGGAGTGGAGTCACATTAACCCATTTAGACTCAACCCAGATCGGATCAGTTTTGGATAAATTCGAATCCAGCCAATTTAAAACGGATCTACCTTAACTAGTACAGAACACGTCATGCGTATTTGGAGTGAATTATTATTTCTATTGAAGTTTTTTTTCTAAGGGCACCACCAATTTTACTTGAGAGCAGCCCAAAAATATTTGTAAATATTACAAGTTTGTCATCATTTTTTTTTCCTTGGAATAGCCCAACATTAGGTATGAAAGACAATTTTTCTAATTTCTCTCTCTCCCTCCCTCTACTCTTTTCCTCTCTCCCTCAACTCTTTTCTTCTCTCCCTCTACTTTTTTCTTCTCTCCCAACATTTCTAGGTCATAGAATTAAATCCTAGTCCAAATTTTTTTCCAAATTTTTCTTTCTTTCTTTCCGAAAATTATCTCCAAAAAAATTCTCATATCTCAATCATGTTTTGCACAAATTTTTTTCCAAATTTGTCTAAGATCAGCTACCAAAAAAAGTTTCCACTCATACTTAAAATCAGAAAACATAAACATAAATATTAGGTTTAGAATCACTTTAGGGTTCATGAATGAATTTTTCGAACATGATCTCACATATTTCTTGAAATCCTAACCCTAGAACACGACAAATCGTTGTGGCCGTTCGGCTGCTACAGTTGTGGCTTACAACATTAGGACTGGTAGGATTGTTGCAGTCCTAATGTAAAGTAGGACTGCCAGACTTTCTGCAGTCCTACATTAAGTTAGGACTGCCAGGTCCCTGGCAGTCCTTACTTAATAAAGGACTGCCAGGGTGTTCGCAGTCCTGTATAAAACTCTCTGTGAAGAGAGTTTCATACCCAAACTCTCACAGAGAGTTTGATACCCAAACTCTCAGGACTGCCAGGTCCCTTGTAGTCCTTACTTAATAAAGGGGTGTGGCAATCCTAATTGAAACAGAAAGTTTCAATTAGGACTGTCAGCACCCTGGCAGTCCTACTTTAGTGTAGGACTGCCAGGGGTGTGGCAGTCCTAATTGAAACTCTATGCGAGAAGAGTTTGTATTTAAAACTCTCATAACAGAGAGTTTTAATTAGGACTGCCACACCCCTGGCAGTCCTACATTAGTGTAGGACTGTCAGGGTTGTGGCAGTCCTATTTGAAACACTGTCAAACTCTCCTCACAGAGAGCTTCAAATAGGACTGCCACCACTCAGGCAGTCCTACATTAGTGTATGACTGCCTGGTGGGTGGCAATCATGATACTAACTCTCTGTGAGGAGAGTTTGAAATACAAACTCTCCTCACAGAGAGTTTCAATTAGGTATCCAATGAGAGTTTATACACACACATGTCCACATAACAACATATCTTCTATTACGTATCCAAATTAAGATAATCAGATCCAACTTACATCAAAAATAACAACATATCCGACAAAATATCCAACAAGTCAAGTTTCCAAACAACAACATATCTTAAAAAAATATCCGACAAATTATCCAAACTGAAGTATACGACAAAATATCCTAAAATCCACAAGTCAAGTTTTCAAACAACAATAACCACATGAAAATTACATCCAAATACAAAATGATTTTGAATATCCAACTACATATCATGTCGGGCCTTTCCAAACAACTTCGACCGAGCTTAGGGTGCCGGTGGCTGCGTCCGAGACCGAGCTTGGGACGTCGGTTCGAAAATTCTAATCGGACGCTCGAGAGTACATCCCTCGCGTTTCTTTCGCTTTGACACGGTAGGACGTATTCTTTTGTTAGCGGTCGGAGGACTGCATGACAACATACAGTTATTGTAAAACCCCTAAATTTCTACTATAATTTTTTTATTTTTCTTTGATTTTGTGCTGATTTAAAAATTTGTATTGTACGTCAGGTAGTCGTATTGGTGTGCGGAAGTTCGTTTTTTTTTTCGAATTTGCTCGACGAGTGCGAATATGTGCGAGCGTACATATTTTAGAAAAATATTTTTTCTATTTTTATAGTTTCAAATAATAATTAGTTTTGCTATCATTTTTACGCTTATTATTTTTACGTCATTTCTAAAAAGGTTATTAATAATAGATAATATTTTTGAATACTAGAAAAGGCATAATCATGTATGTATTATTTGTGCGCACATATATTTCATAATTAATTATTAGTCATTTTAAATAAAAATATAATTTTTGAGATTTATTAATATTAATATTTTATTATTCAAAAAAGACATTTAAAAATATTTATTATTTTCAAAATTATTATTGGTAATTTAAAAAATATATTTGGAAGTTATTGTAGCCATTTAAATATTGATTTAATATTTGGATTAATTTTTTTAAATTAATATCTATATTTAAAATTGATTTGATTTTAAAAACCAAGAATTTAATTAGATTCAAATTTGATTTGCATTTGGAATTGGATTTATATTTAGATTTAGATTTAAATGATTTTAAATTAAATAGTAAATTATCTACTTGGGTTTTAAACCAATCCTAATTCTTATCCAATTGGGAATTTCCACATCCTATAAATAGGCAGGTACTCCTCCAACTTTTTATTAATTTCTCCACAATTCACACCCACAAATAATTCCCCAACGTGCGTGCATCGTGTCCGTGTTCCCCGTCCAAATTCTTATTCCATATTATACAAATACATCATTTTCGTGTCGGACACACCCCCGACACAATGAAACCTACAATTTCGACTTCCCGACTTTTTTTCCCAATGCAGCCCCGTCCCATTGCCATCGCCCCACCATCGTTCTGCCACCTCCCTCGCAGGTTCACGTCACCATCCCTTCACCATTCCGTCGTCATTGCCGTAACGACCACCACCTTCGGAACCACCCGTACCCCTCCGACTAATCCAGCAAACACTCCACGACCATCATCCCCTCATCACCCTCACCATGACTCCACCATTGCAACCACCACCACCGCCAGACAGTGGCACCACCCTCTTCATCCTCGACGCCACCCTGGCTCAGACCCCGACCCGTCGACCGATTACCCCGCAAACACCACCCTCCGCACAACCGACCACCTCCTCACCTCGCCTATGTCTACCGAAACCCCCAACCATCGCCCAAACCCCCAATAAAGAGAAGGATAAAAGAGAAACTCTGACCTTGGCCGCTTCCGTCGCCGCGTGTCCGCCGACGCTCCTCGTCGGGAGCCGCCGCCTCCTCCCCGGCGCTCGGCACCGCCACCGTGCCGCACAGCAGGACCCACGCCTCCTTCTTGAGCGTACCACCCTGCGAGCTTCGCCCCTGGCCGCTCCCGCACGGGATCCCTCCGCCGCCGCCGTCTGTTGACGAGCAGCCGCCGCCCGGAGCAGCCTCCGCCTCCGATCCTCCGACGCCCAGCCCTCCGCGTATGCCGAAGCCATGGGGCTTCCTCCGCCGACCCCGCGGGGCTTCCTCCGCCGCCCGCGCCATCAGTCGAAGCGCCCCGCGGCCACCGATCCGCATCCGCACCCTCTCCGGCAAGGCGCCGCCTGTGCGCCAACTTCTCCGCCAGCCGTGCCGCACACCCGACCGTCGGCCTCCACCCGGGGTGCGCCGCCTCACCCTTCCCCAGGCACAGCCCTCTCCGCCTCCACCATAACCCTCTTTGTTGGCGCCCCTCTCCAGGCCGCCCGCCGCTCCTCTCACAGAGCCCGTAGCCGCGCCCCCATCATTTTCCTCCTCCGTAGCGCCGCGGCGCCGCCCGCCGCTCCGCCTCCTCCCCCTCATGAGTAACCTTCTTCGTTTTCTTTTTCCTTTCTCTCTCTTACTGTTGAGGCTTTGGGAAAGGTCTGTAGTGGTATTATTATTATTATTATTATTATTATTATTATTATTTTCTTAGTATGTTATTCTATTGAGTTTACAGTATAAATAATTGTATAGTATTATTATTAGATTGTAAAATTTTATTATGGATTATTAGATTATTAGTATAATATAATAGTTGTCTTGGCCTAAAGCATATTACCAAAATATTTTATGGTATTCTAAAATTTAGTTCTATTTATTTCTAAAATTTAATTTAAAAATTTTTACCACAAATAATTTTTCTAGATTATGATTTTATATTTTAAAAAAATAAAATAAAAGTAGTTACCAAATTATATATGGGTTTCTAGTAATTACAAATATTTGTGAAAGTGTATTTTAGACTAATAAACAACTAGTTTCAAAAACCGTATAAATATTCTCTAAAAAGTATTATAAGTAATTTTTCCCACAAACTCTCTCGATTATCATTATTGACCACGACTTATTGTGCGTTTCTACTTCTCATAAATTTTGGACCCTTACGCATCGACACTAGCTAGCGGACAGAACATGGCATCTTGATCATCGCACCCCACCAGGCGTAACACCAGGCAAGACACCTTGCCTTCACTGTTTAATTTCTTGCTCAATATCATGCATGTTTTTACTTATTCTAGAAAATATAAATTGTACTTGCAAATTATTATATTTTAGTCGCATATGGCTTAGAGTTAAGGGACCACCTTTGTTTGTGTCGCATTCATTGGCCCGACACTTGTGTATCACGAGACACGAGTCTCATATAGATCTCGGACGTACGTATCGACTGGCCATCGGTGCGCACATGCCGTGCGATAGGAAATAACTGCTAAATAGTTATGGTTGTCTAGAAGACTTAGCGACTTAGCAGTTATTAGGAATGTCGTGATGTGGATTCAGCACGAGTAGTGCATGAGGAGGGTGGAGACAGTTATTAGGAGCAGGGGCTTTCACACCTTTACTTTTCTCTAGATGCCATTTGTGAGTCAGTCGAGAGACTAGTGGCCGTGCATTTATTTACTTTTCTCTGGATGCCACTAGTGCCTCGGTTGAAACACAAATGTGCCGTGCATTTACTTTCCTCTAGCTGCCGTTAGTGACTCACCCAAGAAGCTAGTGGCCGTGCATTTATTTTTCTCTAGACGCCCCTTAGTTCTTGTTCGAGTGCTAATGGGCCGTGCATTTACTTTTCTCTAGACGCCACTAGTGACTTGGTTAAAACGCTAACGTGCCATGTTTCTAGCTTCGGGAGCCCTTGTGTGGAACGTTGTCTTCAAATGCATATTCACATAGAATGGTTAAGAACCTTTATTTGTGTAGTCACATATACTTTTCTGTTGAGCTAAATTTATTCAGTTTATGGCATGATATTATGTGTCTTGTTACGTCCCTCTGAGGACGTGGTTGTATTGCCAGGTGTGTGCTATTGTCTTTCGCAGGTGTTCTAGCTCTAGCAGTGACCATTGCTATTTTTCGAGGATGATTGCGCTTGGATCGTCTTCGCTTCGCTCGCCAAAATCTTTCTTTTGTTATGTATTTTTTTTCATAGTTGGTAGTGGATTTGTCTCCGCCCAACTACATGTACCAAATGACAATTTCATGGTTGATTATATGATATCAATTATTCATATATTTTTGTGTGGATGAGATTAGTATGGTTCTACTGCATTTTGCAGCTTATGTATTTATACGAGGCTTCCATATATTGGAGTATACTTCGTATGAATACAGCTGGCATGTCTACGTTCCTAGTCCTACGTATTTTGGGACTGGAACGTTACATGTTTTTGTGGTGGCCGATGCAGGTCAAGATAAATTGTTTGGTTACTTTACCGTACCAAGCAAGCCTGCGTATAGGATTGGAAGTCTAGGATCTCATCCACATATTTGACCTCTTTCCTTGATTTATCTACCGTTTGACTCAGCAATTGCATCTTGCTTGCTTCCTTCCATCCCTATTCTTATCTTTCCTTCGTGCTTGCTAGAGATTGACCCTACTAGTTAGTTGTCCCAAAACACCATTAGTTTAATTCTTTAAGTTGGGTAGAATACCCTATGAACTAGCCTTATGAACTAGCATCCCTTTTGACCTAGTGACCTATATTAGCAAGCTTATTTAGATCCTAGAATCTAGAGGACCTAACCCGTCTAGACAACCAAGGACTTGGACAAGAAGACTATAGGACGACTGTATGACTTAGAATCATTATCTTAACCTCTCGTACCTATGTATCTTTCATTTGACTAATGATGCTAAAGTAGCCTAGTTTTTGCAAGCTTATTCCTTATCGAGCTTGTCCAAGGCATATGTTAATTGGGTCGCTCCCACTAACATATTGTCTACTCAGAACCGGTGCATAATGGTCTGATCAATCAAGTGCATTTTGGTTCGCTTTTGTCTATTACTCTACGTGGATGGGGGACATAATTAAACTTGGCCCTTACAAACCCATCCACAACTACCTTGACAATCCCTTTGAAATTATTCGATCGTCTTTGAATCACGTATTCGTATTCGATAAACGCCTCCTACGAACTCTAAATTGCTTTCGCCTTCACCTATTTTAGAAGGATGATGGCGTTATACTAGAACTTTCTCTAACTGTCCTATCACCATGACCATTAGCACCAATGTGACTATCTTTGTCTTGAACTACTCGACCTTTCCCTCGACCCTAAATTTACAATCCTGACTTTCTAATCACTTGAATTTAAGAGTGATTACAATCGTCTCTTAATCAAATCCTCAACCTAAACTACGACCATATAAACTCTTTAAAACCCTTCTATCTACCGTTGTGTCTTCTCACCCCCTCCTAATTCTTAATTTCGAGGACGAAATTCTTTTAAGTTGGGTAGGATGTAAAACCCCTAAATTTCTACTATAATTTTTTTTATTTTTCTTTGATTTTGTGCTGATTTAAAAATTTGTATTGTACGTCAGGTAGTCGTATTGGTGTACGGAAGTTCGTTTTTTTTTCGAATTTGCTCGACGAGTGCGAATATGTGCGAGCGTACATATTTTAGAAAAACATTTTTTCTATTTTTATAGTTTCAAATAATAATTAGTTTTGCTATCATTTTTACGCTTATTATTTTTACGTCATTTCTAAAAAGGTTATTAATGATAGATAATATTTTTGAATACTAGAAAAGGCATAATCATGTATGTATTATTTGTGCACACATATATTTCATAATTAATTATTAGTCATTTTAAATAAAAATATAATTTTTGAGATTTATTAATATTAATATTTTATTATTCAAAAAAGACATTTAAAAATATTTATTATTTTTGAAATTATTATTGGTAATTTAAAAAATATATTTGGAAGTTATTGTAGCCATTTAAATATTGATTTAATATATGGATTTATTTTTTTAAATTAATATCTATATTTGAAATTGATTTGATTTTAAAAACCAAGAATTTAATTAGATTCAAATTTGATTTGCATTTGGAATTGGATTTATATTTAGGTTTAGATTTAAATGATTTTAAATTAAATAGTAAATTATCTACTTGGGTTTTAAACCAATCCTAATTCTTATCCAATTGGAAATTTCCACATCCTATAAATAGGCAGGTACTCCTCCAACTTTTTATTAATTTCTCCACAATTCACACCCACAAATAATTTCCCAACGTGCGTGCATCGTGTCCGTGTTCCCCGTCCAAATTCTTATTCCATATTATACAAATACATCATTTTCGTGTCGGACACACCCCCGACACAATGAAACCTACAATTTCGACTTCCCGACTTTTTTTCCCAATACAGCCCCGTCCCATTGCCATCGCCCCACCATCGTTCCGCCACCTCCCTCGCAGGTTCACGTCACCATCCCTTCACCGTTCCGCCGTCATTGCCGTAACGACCACCACCTTCGGAACCACCCGTACCCCTCCGACTAATCCAGCAAACACCCCACGACCATCATCCCCTCATCACCCTTACCACGACTCCACCATTGCAACCACCACCACCGCCAGACGGTGGCACCACCCTCTTCATCCTCGACGCCACCCTGGCTCTGACCCCGACCCGTCGACCGATTACCCCGCAAACACCACCCTCCGCACAACCGACCACCTCCTCACCTCGCCTCTGTCTAACGAAACCCCCAACCATCGCCCAAACCCCCAATAAAGAGAAGGATAAAAGAGAAACTCTGACCTTGGCCGCTTCCGTCGCCGCGTGTCCGCCGACGATCCTCGTCGGGAGCCGCCGTCTCCTTTCCGACGCTCGGCACTGCCACCGTGCCGCACAGCAGGACCCACGCCTCCTTCTTGAGCGCACCACCCTGCGAGCTCCGTCCCTGGCCGCTCCCGTACGGGATCCCTCCGCCGCCGCCGTTTTTTGACGAGCAGCCTCCGCCTCCGATCCTCCGACGCCCAGCCCTCCGCGCATGCCGAAGCCATGGGGCTTCCTCCGCCGACCCCGCGGGGTTTCCTCCGTCGCCCGCGCCATCAGTCGAAGCGCCCTGCGGCCACCGATCCGCATCCGTACCCTCTCCGGCAAGGCGCCGCCTGTGCGCCAACTTCTCCGCCAGCCGCGCCGCACACCCGACCGTCGGCCTCCACCCGGGGTGCGCCGCCTCACCCTTCCCCAGGCACAGCCCTCTCCGCCTCCACCAAAACCCTCTTCGTCGGCACCCCTCTCCAGGCCGCCCGCCGCTCCTCTCACAGAGCCCGTAGCCGCGCCCCCATCCTTTTCCTCCTCCGTAGCGCCGCGGCGCCGCCCGCCGCTCCGCCTCCTCCCCCTCGTGAGTAACCTTCTTCGTTTTCTTTTTTCTTTCTCTCTCTTACTGTTGAGGCTTTGGGAAAGGTCTGTAGTGGTATTATTATTATTATTATTATTATTATTATTATTATTATTATTATTATTTTCTTAGTATGTTATTCTATTGAGTTTACAGTATAAATAATTGTATAGTATTATTATTAGATTGTAAAATTTTATTATGGATTATTAGATTATTAGTATAATATAATATTTGTCTTGGCCTAAAGCATATTACCAAAATATTTTATGGTATTCTAAAATTTAGTTCTATTTATTTCTAAAATTTAATTTAAAATTTTTTACCACAAATAATTTTTCTAGATTATGATTTTATATTTTAAAAAAAATAAAATAAAAGTAGTTACCCAAATTATATACGGGTTTCTAGTAATTACAAATATTTGCGAAAGTGTATTTTAGACTAATAAACAACTAGTTTCAAAAACCGTATAAATATTCTCTAAAAAGTATTATGAGTAATTTTTCCCACAAACTCTCTCGATTATCATTATTGACCACGACTGATTGTGCGTTTCTACTTCTCATAAATTTTGGACGCTTACGCCTCGACACTGGCTAGCGGACAGAACATGGCATCTTGATCATCGCACCCCACCAGGCGTAACACCAGGCAAGACACCTTGCCTTCACTGTTTAATTTCTTGCTCAATATCATGCATGTTTTTACTTATTCTAGAAAATATAAATTGTACTTGCAAATTATTATATTTTAGTCGCATATGGCTTAGAGTTAAGGGACCACCTTTGTTTGTGTCGCATTTATTGGCCCGACACTTGTGTATCATGAGACACAAGTCTCATATAGATCTCGGACGTACGTATCGACTGGCCATCGGTGCGCACATGCCGTGCGATAGGAAATAACTGCTAAATAGTTATGGTTGTCTAGAAGACTTAGCGACTTAGCAGTTATTAGGAATGTCGTGATGTGGATTCAGCACGAGTAGTGAATGGGGAGGGTGGAGACAGTTATTAGGCGCAGGGGATTTCACACCTTTACTTTTCTCTGGATGCCATTTGTGAGTCAGTCGAGAGACTAGTGGCCGTGCATTTATTTACTTTTCTCTGGATGCCACTAGTGCCTCGGTTGAAATACAAATGTGTCGTGCATTTACTTTCCTCTAGCTGCCGTTAGTGACTCACCCAAGAAGCTAGTGGCCGTGCATTTATTTTTCTCTAGACGCCCCTTAGTTCTCGTTCGAGTGCTAATGGGCCGTGCATTTACTTTTCTCTAGACGCCACTAGTGTCACGACCCGCACCCACTGTGAGGGTACGAGAACGTAACAACGTCCAGCCTACGCCGCAGTGTCGGCGGTAGAGCGCTGTTCTAGGTCAACATACATCTAACTATATATATATCTAAACAGTTTATACTCCCCGAATGGGGGTGACATAACAGTAAAACTCAATCACAACTAAGGAAGAGATAGCACGAAATGAAATAGAACTCAAGGAAGTAAATAGATGAAATAGCAGTAGTCTAAGATAATCCCAGTAATACAAGGTCTCAGATAAAAGAATATACAACTCATAACTCCAAATAAAGTCTAACTAAGACATGTCTCAAGACTGCATAAAGAAAGATAAGCCCAGCTAGTCTAGTCTAGGCAATCGGGGTGATCTCCTCAGCTAGAGCTGGGTCCTCCTGAGGGTCCAGCTCGCAGGTGTCATCTAAGGCTGCCCCATAGTAAGTGTCCAGACAAGCCTCCTCCTCGTCCTCTGTAATATTTTCAACAGGTCCAGTCAGGACAGGAGCGAGTACAGTACATCTCAACAAATCATAGCAGGTTAGAAAATATAAACATGCAGTAAAGTAAGATACAAGTACTAAAAGAAGTGCAGTATGTAAACAGAGAGAGAACTGTAATAGAAATATCTACTATACATAGGGAACTAGCAGTGACTAGTGAGTCAGAGTACAATATGAACATGTAATACTCCCCCCGTACCCCCGATCAATACACAAGGATTCAGCCAGGTTATGTTATATGATGCTATGTAACAGACCCCGAAGGTGATAGACCCCGAAGGTGATAAGCCCCCGAAGGGTGGTAGACCCTGAAGGTGACACATAGTAGTCCCATAAAAATAGGGATTCTGGGGATAACCCAACAGTGTAAGTCCCATAAAAATGGGGATTCTGGGGGTAACCCAACAGTGTAAGTCCCATAAAAATGGGGATTCTGGGGGTAACCCAACAGTGTAAGATTCCAGGAAGACTCTACGATCATGAGGGTACATGTCGTAAGTGATCAAAGAACCAAGAAGCATATGATACGCTATGAAAGTGAAACGCACAGAACATAGAGTACCCGATGCTCCCTAAGGATAACATCTCAAGAAAGGATCCATATAGTACCAATCCGTGTGACCAACGTGACAGTACAAGTAAAGTAATCTACTGCAGAAAATAATTCTAAGCAGGATATGAAATGATCAGAGAATGTACTCGCCTGTAACTGAGTGTCCAGAATGAAACGTACTGTCCAAGGAGTGGTGTCTGGCTCCTAATCAGAACAGCACAAGTCACAACAGGTCCAGAATAGTAAAATGGAGTCCTACTATGCATTTTACATGATTCTAGGTCAATCTAGGCCAAAGTCAACTCTTGGTCAACTCTGGTCAACCCTAGAAGTCAAACTAGGTCAACCAAGTCTAGTTAAGTCTAAACTAAGCTATTCTAATCTACACTAGCTATATCACAATACAGCTTAGCTACTTCTAGAATACCTTAGCAAGTTACAACCTCACTATACACCCATACATTTAACACCACAATATATATTACACAATCTAGGCTAAAAGTAAAACCTAACATCATTAGCTAATCATAGAAGTATAGATATAGATATATATGCACTCACGCAATTTATACACATAGACATTGTATATGCCTAAAACAAACATAGCCTACAAACAACCATGGCCTACATGTGTAAAGAATAGAATGTAGAGAATGAAAAGAGGGTGCTTGTATATAACCTGACATGGTGTGTGTGTGTATACAAGTGTAACTAGGTGTGTGTGATAGGGTAATACAAGGAGAGGCTATGTGTGTGTAATATGACCTAGTGTATAGGTGTCCTGTGTGTACAGGAATACCAACAGTAAGAAGGAAAGTGTGTGTGGTGTATGTGTACCGACAGTGCAATGTAGGAGTCAACAGTAAATGAGAAAAGAAGTGTAACAGTGAACAAAAATCTGGAAACAGTGCAAGTGTATTAACAGTGAGTGTGTGTGCTCTGTTTAGAGGAAAATACATCAATGAAGAGTGTGTAAACATGACAGTGAGCATCATAAGACAGGAAAGCATGGCCTATTCTCAGGTTTACAAAACTGGAATCAAACTCAGATAGGAAGAAAGGAAGGGAAACCAATTCATGTCCTTCTAAATCTCAGTTTTCAATAACTTAACAGTCCTCATAATTTCCAGATTTCAGTTAAACTTAACAGTGAACAAACTCCAGATTTAAATAGGAAACTGCAATGTAGTGTTGACAGTAAAATGAAGAAAAGGTAAGGAGTTAACTAGTGTAACACAGTGGCAGTGTCAATTCCACTTTGGTTCAATGAACTGTACATCCAATATCTCAAAACCAACACCTTAGTCTATCATAATCCTAGTTTCAGAATTTTAGAACAGCCATGCCACATTGCATTTAAACTCACTTAGATAGCCCAAGTGTTTCCAGTTACACCCAACAATCTCAGATTTGCAATTCAGATAATTTAGTTAAAATCAAGAATCTAGTTGAAGAACATGAATCAGTAAACTAGTTCATAACTCATCAATTAACACCAACTTAAACCATAGCAAGATAATATGTAAGAAAATTATAATTAGGTCCTAACCTCAGTAATTAACATCAATACTAGGGATTAAATCATTAGACAATATCAAATTTGAAAACTGGAATTTGACAGGAATGAGTATCAGTTATCAGAACATTGATTTTTAGATGAGAATCGAATAGCAAATTAATTAATCATGAATCTAATGATTGGAAAAATGAATACAACCCTCGTGCACAATCCCACACATCATCTCGTGTCACCCATAGCCTGACACGGCGTGTCCATAGCAAGAAATCACAAAGTGATACACATACAGTGCACTGACAGTGCACTGTCTCGTGCACACGTGCACTTGTGTCGTGTGCACGACACAAGACACGAAGGGATCTCGTGGTGACACACATGGATAGCCCACCTATAGGGTTACCTCATGGGCCCACTGGCCTGTGTCCACGAAGTGTCAGGGTTGGACACGAGACCCGTGTCAGTGGGTGAAACCACAGTGTACTGTCTCAGGCAAATCCCCGTGTGGGATCAAAATCTCACTCGACACGACACGGAGACACGTGGGACTTGACACATGGCATGTCAGTCAGTGTCCTTTGCCTCGTGTCGAGTTTCGTGTCCAATAGTTGCGTGTCGTGTCCGCTACAGGGCCCGAGTAGCAGGGGATCCCTGTAGCAGCGCACGACCGTGTGTACGCGTGTCCACAACACCAAAACGACACAGGACGACACGAAAATCAAGACACAAGGACAAGAAACCCTAAGCTAGATCAAAAACCTATTTCCTATTCAAAAATAATAGGCAAACTAGATCGACATGCCCTTTGTGGCATTCTGTCGAACACCATGGCTAGTGTACTGATACGTGTCCAGAATGGACACGAATCCTTCGACACTGGACACAAAACCTATCCAGACCTTAGGGGGACCCTTAGGGCTTCCTATTGGTGAAGACAAAATGAAAATCTATGGAGAAATGGGAAAGTTACCTATTGGTGAACAAGCCTTCACAAAAAAAACTAAATGGAGAGATTCCTCAAGCCACCCAAACTTTCACAAATTGTTGTTTCCCTGCAAATAACCAATACCAACAGCAAGAGCATTGATTTTAGGTCCTAATGAAATTGGTTTGGGGAAGAAAGGATTTAAATTGGATTTTTAATGAATTTTGGAAGATGGAACTCACCTCTTTCCTTAGAACTTTTGGATGAACCCTAAAAGAGGCTAGCCCTAAAATCTAGGAGGGATTTTATAGTGGGGGAATCCCTAGGTTAAACCTAGCTGGCCGGCCAAGTTGGGTTTGGGTGGGGTTTGAGCTAGGTTGGCTAGTCCTATCAAGTTTAGTCACAAAATGACTTGTGAAACCACAAGCCATTTATCAAAACACTTGATTCCTAAATTCCTAATTAAATTTCTAATGAATCAATAACTACTAACTTAAGTCATACTAGGTTAGACTAGAGTCACTTGACCTAACCAAGCCCAACTAACTAGGGTTAGTTCCTAGGTTGGTCTACAAGGGTCAAAACTAGTCAAAAATCAAACTAGTCCAAATAAATCCAAAATAATTCCTAAAAATTCCCATAAATTCTAATTAATACTAATAATTTTAAATTACCCCAAAAATGACAAATTTACCCTCAAACTAGAAATGTGGTAGTGACAAATCTACCCTCCTTAAAAGAATTTTGTCCTCGAAATTGAAAGACGAAATACAACTGATGAGAAGGATAGAAAGCATACCTCACGGTCCAAAAAGATAGGGGTACCGCTCGCGCATCTCATCCTCCCTCTCCCAGGTAGACTCTTCTGGAGAATGATGCCTCCATGCGACGCGTACCAAGGGTATCACCTGGTTCCTCAGAACCTTCTTCCGTCGATCCAGAATCTCCACGGGCTGCTCTGGATAGCTGAGAGAAGGCCCAACCTATATCTCTGAATGATCGAGCACATGGCTAGGGTCAGCCACGTACCGTCTCAACTGTGATACATGGAATACGTTGTGGACCCCCATAAGTGCAGGCGACAAGTCTAGCCTATAAGCCACGTCACCGACTCTCCCGCTGATAACGAAAGGGCCGATAAAGCGCGGGCTAAGCTTCCCGCCTCCACCAAAACGTATCGTACCACAAGTCGGAGATATCCTCAAGAAAACCTGGTCTCCGACCTAATCACAAGCAAGGTCTCAATTAATATAAATAACAAACATGATCAAAAAAAAATCACAAAGAATCACCCTAAATCTAATCCTACTC
This sequence comes from Iris pallida, assembly GCA_029216955.1. Lineage (NCBI taxonomy): Eukaryota > Viridiplantae > Streptophyta > Magnoliopsida > Asparagales > Iridaceae > Iris > Iris pallida. Next base: position 12,255,626 of record JANAVB010020400.1, on the reverse strand, counting down.
TAATCTGTACCTCAAACTCCAAGGGCCTCCGGTGGCTATCGGCCCAGTGCCGATGTCTGTCCTGCGTCACGCGAAGTCTGTCCCTGATGAGCTTTACCTTCTCGGCCGCATCCACAATCATCTCTGGCCCCAGCAAAGCTCGCTCACCAACATCATCCCAGGATAAGGGTGTACGGCACCTACGCCCGTACGGAGCCTCGAAAGGTGACATCTCGATGCTGGCCTGGAAACTATTATTGTAAGCAAACTCTACCAAATAAAGATGATCCTCCCAGGAACCTCCAAAGTCCAGAACGCACGTCCGCAGCATATCCTCAAGGGTCTGAATAGTCCGCTCTGACTGTCCGTCCGTCTGGGGGTGGTATGCAGTACTAAACTTGAGCTGAGTGCCCAAGCTGGTCTGCAGACTCCTCCAGAAATGGAAAGTAAAATGGCTATCCCGATCTGAGACGATGCTGACCGGAACTCCGTGGATCCTGACTATTTGTCGCATATTTAACTCCGCCAGCCTCTCTGTAGACGTGCCCACCTTGAATGGCAAGAAGTGGGCCGATTTGGTCAACCTATCCACGATGACCCAAATCGCGTCTTTCCCTCCGGGAGTACGCGGCAATCCTGATACGAAGTCCATCGTGATATGCTCCCATTTCCACTCGGGAATGGGCAGCGGCTGCAACAATCCACCGGGCCTCTGTTTCTCTGCCTTGACCTGCTGACAGACCAAACACCTAGCCACGAAGTGGGACACCTCCCGCTTCATTCCTGACCACCATACATGCTCCTGCAGATCTCGGTACATCTTGTTGGCACCCGGGTGTATAGAGTACTGAGATCTGTGGGCCTCCTGCATAATCTGCTCTCTGAGCTCACCGCTAGGCACACATAACCTGGCACCGTGCCTCAGGGCACCATCCTCTGCAAGTGAAAACTCAGGATCCCCCACTCCTATACTGATATGCTCTCTGATACTCTGCAAAGCCACATCCTCGAACTGGGCCGCCTTGATCCTGTCCACCAAGTTTGACTGAATCTGTATCCCCATAGCTGCATCTGCACTCCCGGCACGATTACCTCAATCCCAAGGCTCTCCAAGTCGGCAAGCAAATGCCGATCCATGGTCAAACACATGGCTGTCGGATACCTACTCAAGGCATCGGCAACCACGTTGGCCTTCCCCGGATGATACTGCAGTGCAATGTCGAAGTCCATCATCAACTCCAACCATCTGTGCTGTCTCATGTTCAGCTCCTTCTGAGTGAATACATACTTAAGGCTCTTGTGATCTGTAAAGATCTCCACCCTCTCACCATACAGATAATGCTTCCACAGCTTCAATGCAAAAATTACTGCTGCCAGCTCCAGGTCGTGGGTAGGGTAGTTCTTCTCATGGGGACGTAACTGCCTGGAAGCATAGGCAATCACCTTCCCGTGCTGCTGCAACACACAACCCAGCCTCTTCCCTGAAGCATCACTATAAATAGTGAAACCACCTGATCCTGAAGGCAACGTCAGAATCGGAGCTGTCGTCAGCCGCTTCTTCAACTCATCAAAAGCTGCCTGACACTCCTCTGACCAAACATACTCAGCATCCTTCCGGGTCAACCGTGTCAACGGCTCTGCAACCCGGAAGAAATTCTGCACAAATCTCCGGTAATATCCTGCCAGCCCCAGGAAACTCCCGATCTCTGCAACTGAAGTCGGCGCTGCCCATGCCTCAACTGCTACAATCTTCTTGGGGTCAACTGAGATTCCATCTCCAGTCACCACGTGCCCCAAGAAATCTACCCGGTCTAGGAAGAACTCACATTTGGAGAGCTTCCCGTAAAGCTGCTCCTTCCTGAGAATCTCCAGCACTATCCTCAAATACTCCTCGTGCTCCTCCTCAGTCTTGGAATATATCAAGATATCATCAATAAACACTACTACAAACTGATCCAGATACTGATGGAATACCTTGTTCATAAGGTTCATAAACACAGCTGGTGCATTGGTTAGCCCAAACGGCATAACCAAAAACTCGAACTGTCCATACCGCGTCCTGAAAGCGGTCTTGGGAATATCCTCCCCCTTCACCTTCACCTGGTGATATCCCGACCTCAGATCAATCTTGGAAAATACCCGAGCTCCGCTCAACTGGTCAAATAGATCGTCGATCCGCGACAGTGGGTATTTGTTCTTGATCGTGAGGTTGTTGAGTGCCCTATAGTCAATACACATGCGTACTGACCCATCCTTTTTCGGCACGAACAACACTGGTGCACCCCATGGCGACGAACTCGAGCGGATGAAGCCCTTGTCCTGTAGCTCATCCACCTGCTTCTTCAGCTCCACCAGCTCGCTGTTGTTCACCCGATAGATATGCTGAGAGATGGGTTCCGCTCCTGGAACCAAGTCTATCGAGAACTCAATGTCCCTGTCTGGGGGTAGTCCCAGTAACTCCTCCGAGAAAACATCTATATACTCTGCTATCAAGGGGTGTGGGATCGTCTACTCCTCGACCGAGACTCCACAGAAGACTCCGCTGCTCTGTTCTGCTTGACGTGTGGAGTACTCGAACTCTGGCTCCCCCGACGCTCTGAAGAGAACTCTACCCCCTCTGCAATCAATACTGGCGTGGTGCCTGCTCAACCAATCCATGCCTAGTACTATATCGTAGTTCGGCAATAGCATTACGAACAGGCTCACCTCCAACTCACGGCCTCCCAAAACTACTCTCCGACCCTTACAAATATCACTCACGAGGATAATACCACCCCCGGTCGTGATCTTGTAAGTCCTAGGCAACGATTCAGCTACTATACCATGCCTAATCGCAAAAGATACTGAAATGAAGCTATGCGATGCACCAGAATCAAACAATAAAAATGCTGGACTGGAGTCGAGAAGAATCGAACCTGCAATCAGCTCTCCAGTCACCTCCGCATCTTCAGCTGCCATGGCGAAAGCTCGCCCCTGCTGGCCTCCCCTGGCCTGCTGCTGGTGCTGGACAAACCTCTGCTGCTGAGTCGGCAGGGCTGGTCCCCGCTGCTGGCCCACTGGAGCTCTGGCTCCTGCTCCTCCTTCCGGAGCTGCTCGTCCTGTACGGCACTCCCTCATCTGGTAGTCTGCTGAACCACACACAAGGCACTATTCCAGCCTCTTTCTGCACTTATTGGCAACATGCCCGGGCTTCCTACAGTAGATACAAACGGTAACCTGCCTCTGGCCCTGCTGGTGCTGCCTCGGCTGCTGCTGATGCTGAGCTGGCCTCTGCTGAATCGGCTGAGGCTGAAACTGCCTCGGCTGCTGGAACTGAAAGTGAGGCCTCTTGGCCTGGCCTCCGCTGCTGCTACTGCCCCCAACTGGGTCTCTCCCTCTCTTGAGCCTAAGCTCAAGATCATCCTCTGCTAGCAGGGCTCCCGTCAAGATCTCCTCAAATGTAGCATCTCTGTTCCCCTTGGTCAGGGACTTGACCTCCTTGACCAGACCCTTCCGGAACCTCTGGGCCTTCGTCGTCTCGCTCAACCCCTCAACAAACCTGCCGAGACGGCCAAACTCTCCCGCATACTCCTCTACTGAGAGGCTTCCCTGGACCAAGCTCTCAAACTGCGTCTCCAAGGCTCTGACTGCTGAATCTGGGAAGAACTTCTTCTTGAAGAAGCCCCTGAACTGCTCCCAAGTCTGCCCTGGTACCCCCACCCTGGGGTCCGACTGATACCAGGTGCGAGCAAGATCTCGCATCCGGCTAGCTGCGGCCTCGATCTGAAGGTCTGCTGGAATCCTGGCCAAGCGAAAGATCTCCTCCATATGCTCGATCCACTCGTCGGCATACAGGATCCCTTCTGTCCCCATGAAGTCCCTGGGGCTCATCTTCTGAAACTGCTCGATCCCCGGTGTCCTCGGCTGCTGCACCACTGGTCGAGCTGTGGCTGTCGTGACGGCCAACTCCATGCCTCTGTCCTGCCGAGCCTGCTGTCGGTCCATGAACTACTGGAAATATGCGAACATCTGAGCTGCGTCCACATGTCCTGGAGGCGGTGGCGGCTGGAAAGGATCCTCTGGAAAGACCGGGTCCTGCCTCCTAGTCGGTGGATGCATACCCCCTGCTGCGACTGCCGAGGTCTCAACACGAGCTGAGGTGGCAAGAGCTGCAGTCCCCTGGCCTCGCCGTGCTGGCTGAGAGGTAGCAGTCCCCTCTATAGCATCCTCATGGACGGTACGCTGCGATCGAGTCTCTACCATCCTGAAGATAGACAAACAAGAGTATCAATTTCTGAGAAAGAAACGAAATAACAAAGGTGGACAATTATAATTCAAAGGATCAGCTGACAAAAGGATTTAGATGGCAATAAAAGGAATTTTCCTAAAGTGATTGAGTATCTTAAAATTAATGTCCTATATCCTATAGCAGGTTGCAGTGATACTCTAGTTCGAGTACCACTACACTTCTAGTCTAGACCTGCATGGGCCACCACTAAAAAACGTGTCACGACCCGCACCCACTGTGAGGGTACGAGAACGTAACAACGCCCAGCCTACGCCGCAGTGTCGGCGGTAGAGCACTGTTCTAGGTCAACATACATCTAACTATATATATCTAAACAGTTTATACTCCCCGAATGGGGGTAACATAGCAGTAAAACTCAATCACAACTAAGGAAGAGATAGCATGAAATGAAATAGAACTCAAGAAAGTAAATAGATGAAATAGCAGTAGCCTAAGATAATCCCAGTAATACAAGGTCTCAGATAAAAGAATATACAACTCATAACTCCAAATAAAGTCTAACTAAGACATGTCTCAAGACTGCATAAAGAAAGATAAGCCCAGCTAGTCTAGTCTAGGCAATCGGGGTGATCTCCTCAGCTAGAGCTGGGTCCTCCTGAGGGTCCAGCTCGCAGGTGTCATCTAAGGCTGTCCCGTAGTAAGTGTCCAGACAAGCCTCCTCCTCGTCCTCTGTAATATTTTCAACAGGTCCAGTCAGGACAGGAGTGAGTACAGTACATCTCAACAAATCATAGCAGGTTAGAAAATATAAACATGCAGTAAAGTAAGATACAAGTACTGAAAGAAGTGCAGTATGTAAACAGAGAGAACTGTAATAGAAATATCTACTATACATAGGGAACTAGCAGTGACTAGTGAGTCAGAGTACAATATGAACATGTAATACTCCCCCCGTACCCCCGATCAATACACAAGGATCCAGCCAGGTTATGTTATATGATGCTATGTAACAGACCCCGAAGGTGATAGACCCCGAAGGTGATAAGCCTCCGAAGGGTGGTAGACCCCGAAGGTGATACATAGTAGTCCCATAAAAATGGGGATTCTGGGGGTAACCCAACAGTGTAAGTCCCATAAAAATAGGGATTCTGGGGGTAACCCAACAGTGTAAGTCCCATAAAAATGAGAATTCTGGGGGTAACCCAACAGTGTAAGATTCCAGGAAGACTCTACGATCATGAGGGTACATGTCGTAAGTGATCAAAGAACCAAGAAGCATATGATACGCTATGAAAGTGAAACGCACAGAACATAGAGTACCCGATGCTCCCTAAGGATAACATCTCAAGAAAGGATCCATATAGTACCAATCCGTGTGACCAACGTGACAGTACAAGTAAAGTAATCTACTGCAGGAAATAATTCTAAGCAGGATATGAAATGATCAGAGAATGTACGCGCCTGTAACTGAGTGTCTAGAATGAAACGTACTGTCCAAGGAGTGGTGTCTGGCTCCTAATCAGAACAGCACAAGTCACAACAGGTCCAGAATAGTAAAATGGAGTCCTACTATGCATTCTACATGATTCTAGGTCAATCTAGGCCAAAGTCAACTCTTGGTCAACTCTGGTCAACCCTAGAAGTCAAACTAGGTCAACCAAGTCTAGTTAAGTCTAAACTAAGCTATTCTAATCTACACTAGCTATATCACAATACAGCTTAGCTACTTCTAGAATACCTTAGCAAGTTACAACCTCACTATACACCCATACATTTAACACCACAATATATATTACACAATCTAGGCTAAAAGTAAAACCTAACATCATTAGCTAATCATAGAAGTATAGATATAGATATATATGCACTCACGCAATTTATACACATAGACATTGTATATGCCTAAAACAAACATAGCCTACAAACAACCATGGCCTACATGTGTAAAGAATAGAATGTAGAGAATGAAAAGAGGGTGCTTGTATATAACCTGACATGGTGTGTGTGTGTATACAAGTGTAACTAGGTGTGTGTGATAGGGTAATACAAGGAGAGGCTATGTGTGTGTAATATGACCTAGTGTATAGGTGTCCTGTGTGTACAGGAATACCAACAGTAAGAAGGAAAGTGTGTGTGGTGTATGTGTACAGACAGTGCAATGCAGGAGTCAACAGTAAATGAGAAAAAAAGTGTAACAGTGAACAAAAATCTGGAAACAGTGCAAGTGTATTAACAGTGAGTGTGTGTGCTCTGTTTGCAGGAAAATACATCAATGAAGAGTGTGTAAACATGACAGTAAGCATCATAAGACAGGAAAGCATGGCCTATTCTCAGGTTTACAAAACTGGAATCAAACTCAGATAGGAAGAAAGGAAGGGAAACCAATTCATGTCCTTCTAAATCTCAGTTTTCAATAACTTAACAGTCCCTATAATTTCCAGATTTCAGTTAAACTTAACAGTGAACAAACTCCAGATTTAAATAGGAAACTGCAATGTAGTGTTGACAGTAAAATGAAGACAAAGTAAGGAGTTAACTAGTGTAACACAGTGGCAGTGTCAATTCCACTTTGGTTCAATGAACTGTACATCTAATATCTCAAAACCAACACCTTAGTCTATCATAATCCTAGTTTCAGAATTTTAGAACAACCATGCCACATTGCATTTAAACTCACTTAGATAGCCCAAGTGTTTCCAGTTACACCCAACAATCTCAGATTTGCAATTCAGATAATTTAGTTAAAATCAAGAATCTAGTTGAAGAACATGAATCAGTAAACTAGTTCATAACTCATCAATTAACGCCAACATAAACCATAGCAAGATAATATGTAAGAGAATTATAATTAGGTCCTAATCTCAGTAATTAACATCAATACTAGGGATTAAATCATTAGACAATATCAAATTTGAAAACTGGAATTTGACAGGAATGAGTATCAGTTATCAGAACATTGATTTTTAGATGAGAATCGAATAGCAAATTAATTAATCATGAATCTAATGATTAGAAAAATGAATACAACCCTCGTGCACAATCCTACACATCATCTCGTGTCACCCATAGCCTGACACGGCGTGTCCATAGCAAGAAATCACAAAGTGATACACATACAGTGCACTGACAGTGCACTATCTCGTGCACACGTGCACTTGTGTCGTGTGCACGACACAAGACACAAAGGGATCTCGTGGTGACACACATGGGTAGCCCACCTATAGGGCTACCTTATGGGCCCACTGGCCTGTGTCCACGAAGTGTCAGGGTTGGACACGAGACCCGTGTCAGTGGGTGAAACCACAGTGTACTGTCTCAGGCAAATCCCCGTGTGGGATCAAAATCTCACTCGACACGACACGGGGACACGTAGGACTTAACACATGGCGTGTCAGTCAGTGTCCCTTGCCTCGTATCGAGTTTCGTGTCCAATAGTTGCGTGTCGTGTCCGCTACAGGGCCCGAGTAGCAGGGGATCCCTGTAGCAGCGCGCGACCGTGTGCGCGCGTGTCCACAACACCAAAACGACACAGGACGACACAAAAATCAAGACACAAGGACAGGAAACCCTAAGCTAGATCAAAAACCTATTTCTTATTCAAAAATAATAGGCAAACTGGATCAACATGCCCTTTGTGGCATTCTGTCGAACACCATGGCTAGTGTACTGATACGTGTCCAGAATGGACACGAATCCTTCGACACTGGACACGAAACCTATCCAGACCTTAGGGGGACCCTTAGGGCTTCCTATTGGTGAAGACAAAATGAAAATCTATGGAGAAATGGGAAAGTTACCTATTGGTGAACAAGCCTTCACAAAAAAAACTAAATGGAGAGATTCCTCAAGCCACCCAAACTTTCACAAATTGTTGTTTCCCTGCAAATAACCAATACCAACAGCAAGAGCATTGATTTTAGGTCCTAATAAAATTGGTTTGGGGAAGAAAGGATTTAAATTGGATTTTTAATGAATTTTGGAAGATGGAACTCACCTCTTTCCTTAGAACTTTTGGATGAACCCTAAAAGTGGCTAGCCCTAAAATCTAGGAGGGATTTTATAGTGGAGGAATCCCTAGGTTAAACCTAGCTGGCCGGCCAAGTTGGGTTGGGTGGGGTTTGAGCTAGGTTGGCTAGTCCTATCAAGTTTAGTCACAAAATGACTTGTGAAACCACAAGCCATTTATCAAAACACTTGATTCCTAAATTCCTAATTAAATTTCTAATGAATCAATAACTACTAACTTAAGTCATACTAGGTTAGACTAGAGTCACTTGACCTAACCAAGCCCAACTAACTAGGGTTAGTTCCTAGGTTGGTCTACAAGGGTCAAAACTAGTCAAAAATTAAACTAGTCCAAATAAATCCAAAATAATTCCTAAAAATTCCCATAAATTCTAATTAATACTAATAATTTTAAATTACCCCAAAAATGACAAATTTACCCTCAAACTAGAAATATGGTAGTGACAACTAGTGACTTGGTTAAAACGCTAACGTGCCGTGTTTCTAGCTTCGGGAGCCCTTGTGTGGAACGTTGTCTTCAAATGCATATTCACATAGAATAGTTAAGAACCTTTATTTGTGTAGTCACATATACTTTTCTGTTGAGCTAACTTTATTCAGTTTATGGCATGATATTATGTGTCTTGTTACGTCCCTCTGAGGACGTGGTTGTATTGCCAGGTGTGTGCTATTGTCTTTCGCAGGTGTTCTAGCTCTAGCAGTGACCATTGCTATTTTTCGAGGATGATTGCGCTTGGATCGTCTTCGCTTCGCTCGCCAAAATCTTTCTTTTGTTATGTATTTCTTTTCATAGTTGGTAGTGGATTTGTCTCCGCACAACTACATGTACCAAATGATAATTTCATGGTTGATTATATGATATCAATTATTCATATATTTTTGTGTAGATGAGATTAGTATGGTTCTACTGCATTTTACAACTTATGTATTTATTCGAGGCTTCCATATATTGGAGTATACTTCGTATGAATACAGCTGGCATGTCTACATTCCTAGTCCTACGTATTTTGGGACTGGGACGTTACAGTTATTAAATAATAGAAACGAAAATAGACAACAATTAAATATCATGTTAAGAATTTCTAATGTCAAGGAATAAAAATAAACAACAATTAAACATAATGTTAACGAAAATAGACAACAATTAAATATACAGTTGTTAAACAATTAAACAGTATTAGGACTGCCAGGGATGTGGCATTCCTACTAAGTAGGACTACATGGAGTCTGGCAGTCCTACTTTGCAGTAGGACTGCCACATCCCTCGCAGTCCTACTTTGCAGTAGGACTGCCTCATCCCTGGCAGTCCTAATGCTACTCGACTGTAGCAGTCGAACGTCGTGTAGTGTTCTAGGGTTTGGGATTCAAGTAATATGTGCGAATTATCGTGTTCGAAAAATTCATTCATCAACCCTAAAGTAATTCTAAACCTAATTTATCAAATCTTTTTGGAGATTTAACAATGATTCTTTGATTTGGAAAAAAAATTAGAAAAATGTAGAGGAAATTAGGGAAGAACATACCTAGACTCCGATGATTACTTTGACTTGCGTGTCATATCTTGCAATGGAGTGGTGGAAGAATTTGGAATGGAGTGATGGAGGAGTGGTGGAGAAGAGAGTAGGGTTTTGTGAGAGCTTTTCTTTTGGTGGAGAGCTTTTCCTTTGGTGGAGAGAGAGAGAGAAAAATGAGAAAAGGGGAGGAAATGAGGGTTTGGGGGGTTGGGCTGCCCCCAAGCAACTTGTGGGCAGCCTCCAGCAAAAGTTTCACCTTCTTGGACTGCCCCCAAGTAAAATTGGTGGTGCCCTTAGAAAAAACCTTCTATTTATTAGGGCATCTCCAACTGGGGTTTCTATTTCCTATATTTCTATGGTAGAAACATACTTTAGAAAAATAATATCTTTCAATGATGATTTTGTTAATAAGTTATATCCTACATGAGGTGATGTAAGATGGAGAGTTTCTATAAACCCTTAGGCCTCCTTTGGTTCACGAATTTAGACCTCGTTTGGTTCACGGAAGGGAAATTGATTCCCTTATACTTTCCATGGGAATGTAAAACTAAAATTCCTGTCACATTTATTTTTCGTTGTTTGGTAAAACAAGAAAACCACATAAAAAAGACTATTTGATTTCTTTTCCAGTGTTTGGCTGGTGCAGGAAAGGAAAGCAAAAAATACATCAATGTTCCAAATAATATCCTTACCTTTTAAAATAAAAATGACATTATGAAAATTCAAAGGGACCCAACATACGAGGAGTTAATAGTAAAATAAGCAATAACACATGGTTAGTTTTGTCATAATTTTTTGTAATAAATGTTGGAAAAGGATGAGGAAAAATCAATCCCATGGGTCATGAGTGGAACCATATCCCCTCTCATTTTTTCTCTTGTTAGGAAATTGATTCCCAAGTTTGTGGCTACCAAACAAAGGAAAGGAACTACTTTCCTTTCATGGTTCCTTAAATCTGTGAACCAAACGAGGCCTTAAGGACCAAGCAAGGAAAGTTGTTCCTGTGAAACCCGTATTTTTGAAATTATTGGATTATTGAATTAATTGCAATTTGGATGATTATTAGATTTTGTTTATATATATTTTATTATTATTATCCTTGTGGGTTCGAAATTATTTTTAAAATAATAAACTAGGTTTTGTTTGCGAGACCCGAGCCTGGACCAGTTCGAACCCGAACCCAATCCCGTTTTCGAACCCATCCTGGACGTTCTTTTTAATCCTCATTTGTTTTGGATGCAATACATATATTATGGTGTATTTCTATACTAAGAGAAAGGAAAAGAAATATATAAATCCTAACACTACCCGACCCGAACACCCCCACTTCCGACCCGGTCTTCCGACCCGGTCACCTGGCTTCCCTTTCCCTATTCCCACGACCGCAAACCCCTCTCCCCTTTTTCCTCTCAACCTCTCCCACTCCCTAACATCCTCTCTCTCCCACTCCTTAAAACCCTCTCACTTCCTCTCTCTCCCTCACAAATTTCTATTTCCCTTTTTCCTCATCAGAACCCCTCCTCCTTCTTTCCCCCTCTTCCTGCTGCGGTCCCCGCGGCCGACCGCTCGGCCCCGAACCCCTCCGGGAGCGCGCCCCTGGGACGCCCGCTCCGGCGCCCGACTCCAGGCCGGCCACCCTCCGGCCTCTGCGCAGCCCGCACCCGCCGGCTTCTCCAGCCCGGCCACCCGCGTGCGTCTCCGGCGCTGTCTTCCGTACGGCTCCACCTCCGGCACCGTTCCACCGGCCTCCCCGGTCGGCGCCCCTCTGCCCGCCAGCGCTATTCCCGAGCGCGCCTCCCGATCTGCTGTTCCGTGCCCAACTTGCTGTCCGCAACGTCTTGCGGGTTCTGATCCGTTGTCCAGCACCTCCTCGCGTGATTCCAGCGCTGTCCCGGGGTTTTCGAACCTGCTGTCCGTGGTTTTTCTTTCTATATTATCATCTGAGAGCTCTAGCCGAGCACATGAGGTATAACTTTGCCCTTCTTGTCCCTTTCCATAGTACGTCTATGATGACGCGGTCCCGACCCCGTTCCGGGGGTCGGACATTAGATACGTTGCTTTGGGGATACGCGCAACGGTTACGTTGTTGCGGTTATTCAATAACGTTAGTTCGGACTGTTATGCGGAATGCGTATGTCCCGGTTAGTTCGGTTTTGTGCTTTGGTATTTACCTATAAATCGGTTATAGTGAGTGAATGGTGTTGGCATGGATTGGTTTTGGTTATTTGGGCTGGATGGATATATTTTGTGGATTTTGGGACGGTTTATTCTGTGGTTCGGTATTCCCTGATTTGGGCCTTTTTTCTTATGCAGGGTTAGTATCGCCTTTGTGGCTGGGTTCCCAGTTACAGAGGAGGTGTTGTCCGATTCTTTAGAAACTCTTTTCCAAAGTATTTATATTTTAAAAACGATTTCAAATAACATGAAAATACTTTCAAACTCGGTTTCGTAAAAGTATTTCCAAAACTGGTTTTGTCGGTTTTCTCGTTCTTGCTGTTTCTTATCCGCGGTCAGGCGACGACCGTACCGGTTGGATGAACCTCGACGAAACGCAAACGCTACAGGGTATCCCTGTACGTTGAGGCGTTAGCCAGCAACATAATTTTATAAGACCAAGTCTGAGACGCATTTTAAACTATAATTTAATGATATATTATTTTATTAGAATGGGTACTGCTGTTAGTATTTTTGGTGCAGGACTTCGGCCTACTGTTTGGACCGTTTGCGGCATTCGGAGCTCGCCTTATTAATATTAAATTCATTTATGTAAGTTTGTAAGGACATAAGCCCAGTTTTCTACTTTATTTCGCTGTGGACTTGTATTGTGTAGATTAGGATTTTTTTCTTTTATTTTCTGGATGGTTTTATCGTTTTCGTAATTAGGCGCTTCGTGACAAAATGGCTAATAAATATTTTGTATAAATTAATAAGGATTTTTTACGATAAAATAACTTGAATAAAATATTGATAGTTAACAAAACCCACGTTTTATCATTGAAAGAAAATATAGTTTTATACGTATAATATTAAAAATACAAAGTTTTGCGAATTAACCGGTAACGACAATTTTTCCAAGTAAACCAGAAACTGGCTATCCAACTAAATGAGAACCAACGTAGTACGCGTCGTAAACTGTTAGCAGTGGATTAAATAAACAAACTTAAAACTTAACTAGGACCTGCTACTAGAAATTGCAACTAGCACACCTAGCTTGGTTTCACAATGGTTCTAAGTCAAGGTTCTCAACTGAAGGATCTCGGAGACGAACCTGACATCCTCCTCGGAACCGACTTTACCGATCCAGTCATAAACAAAGGCAAGTACGGTTGTATTTGTTGAGCAATTTAATTAGTAATTGTTGTCTGCATGCTTAAACCACATGGTTACACGGAACTCTCTCCTAGAGTATTGATTGATACTGATTGATTGCGGGATATTGGAGGAGTAGTGTAGTGTCTATGACCAATATCCCAAATAGTATAATGATTGTATTAGCTTACCCCTCTTACACACGGGAATAAGCCATATCGTATCGCTAGGATACAATTGTACAACCCAAGCCGGTCATAGTCATTATCTACTCAAATCACATTGTTTTCTATCGTGTAGAATTGTTGGAAAATATTATTTCAAAACTGTTTAATATAGCAAATTTCTAATTATTAGTTGAATTGTTTAATTTTTATAATTGTACTTTGCTCCCTCCTGACTGGAGACAACATTTTTAGGTGATTTTGAGGATGCTGAGCTATTGTACAATAGCTATTATGACCCGGTTCTGTACCCTATGGTGTTGCCAGAGTCCCCCTTGGAGGACGCAGGACTTGAGGCCGACGAGCCGAACACTTAGCTAGATATTTTCCAGTTTTCAGTTTGTTGTTTTGAAATTTTGTTAATTTGAAATCAGCATTCATTTCAGTTCTTTTACTTTCCAGTTGTATTTATTCAAATGTTGAATAAAGTTTTTTTAAAATACCCGTATATTCAGTTGTGACAAATGTCTAGATGTTGTTGTGAATACCTGCTAATGGAACAGCTTACTGCCGTCGTCTCACAACGGTGCAGGCTGGGCATGATCCTTTTCGACCAAATTATTTGGGATCGGGTCGTGACATGTTTTTAGTGGTGGCCCATGCAGGTCGTGAAACAACAACTTAGGAAAACATACCTAGAAATAATTAGAACACTAGAACATTGATTTGTCACAACATAGGTCCGACTTATATATATAAATATTTTTGTTTGATTATAGACTGGTAGGATACCTTGCTTATGTTTGTACCCTAAACCTTCCAGAGTATGGCCAAAGGGAAGACTACCCGTTTCGCCCTGTTGAAGATGAGGTGTCATCTACTAATCACACCCCACCTCCTCAAGCACGCCGGGACCCACCTCCCTTGAAGCTGACTGACCGTCTCCATGCTGCACCAGTACCCCGTCCCGTTTATGCTACTACAGCGGAAACGGCAGAACCAGCACTTTCCCGAACTGAGCCGAGTCCCCTGCGGTAGTGCCCATACCAGCTGTCCCACCAGTGCCCGTGGATCCCACCGATCTAATGGGCATGCTACGAGGAGTGCTCGAAGCCTAGAGAGCCTAAGCAGAAGCTCATCGTGAACAGACCGCAGCACAAGCTGAAGCCCATCGCGAGCAGACCACGATTATGAGAGAAGGCATGGAGAATGCCCACAATGTGGCTATGGCTGCCCTCGAGAGAGGAGGAACCACTTCATTGGAGCCACGACCTGCCAAGGTAAACCTAATTCAGGAGTTAAGTTATATATCATTAAGGCCATTCTTTTGATTAGAGGCGTATTATTACATGAAGGTCGGAGATATAGAGAGTTTCAAGAAGCAAGGCCCTCGACCTTTCAAAGGAACCGAAGGAATCATCTACGCCGACGAATGGCTAGACAGCATGGAGCGTCTCTTGGGCGTCGCTCGACTCCCAGAGGACCTCAAGACTGAAGCAGTAGGACTCCAGCTACAAGATGTGACAAGCATCTGGTACCGGAATGAACCCCGACTCCAGGACAAGCAGCTTGACTGGGACACCTTCAAGAGGCTGTTCCGCAGGAAGCTCTTCCCAACATCAGAGATGCAGGAGATGGAAAGACAGTTCCAGGACCTGATGCAAGGGAACATGACGGTTGGAGAGCATGCGGCAGAGTACGATCGACTTAGCCGCTTTGCCCAGAACTTGGTTACGGACCCCAAGGATCGTGCTGAGAGATTCAGGTATGGACTAAGGGTGGAAATTCACACCCCTGTGATCGCAGGTGGCGCCAAGACATATGAGAAGATTCTGATACGAGCTCAGGACGTGGAGAAGAGCCAGCCTTCTTGTTCAAAAAGGGAGTATCCTGGAACTAGCAACTTTCAGGATAACCAGAAGAGGCCCAACAACAACAGCAGGCCTTCGCACCATCAGCAGCAGCACCATCAGGCAAGGACCAATGAAAGAGCGCCTCAGAAGCAGATCCCTGTCTGCGATTTCTGCAAGAGGCCAGGACATCAGGCGATCATCTGCAGGAAGAGGCTAGGACACTGTCTAGTCTGTGGGTCTACCACCCACCAAGTGAAAGATTGCCCTACGGTATCCAACCGGACCGGAGCAACTCAGCAAAGAGCTCCCCTACCCACACAGCAACAATGGTTCGGACAACACCAACAGAAGACCGGGCGAGCTTTTGCCCTAGCAGCAGATGAGCAGAAACCAGAGCAGAAACCTACCGCTGATGTCATCACAGGTTTCATTTATGTGTTTTTACATCCTGCTCTAGCATTATTTAATTCGGGTGCATCACACAGTTTCATATCATCAAAGTTTATTTCTGCACACCACCTAGATACGGGACTTAGCAAGATGATTAGTAGAGTTATGACCGGTGGTGGACCCATACCCATTACCGAGGCTTGTAACTGTCCCATAACTATCTCAGGCCACAAATTCTTAACACCCTTACTTGTGATGCCCTTGCCCAACTATGATATAGTCCTAGGGATGACTGGTTAAGTGAGCAGCATGCGATGATAGATTATCACAGAGGATGTGTAATCTTCAGCCCACCAGGAGAACCGGAGTTTGAAATCTCTCGAGCTTCGGAAGACATGAAGAGTGTTACCTACTCCTCTATCACCGAAGAACCCGGGCCTCCTCACCCTATCATAGCGGAATTCATGGAAGTCTTTCCAGATAGTCTTCCAGGATTGCCGCCAGATCGAGGTGTAGAATTCTCCATCGACCTAGTACCCGGCTCTTCTCCTATTTCTCGAGGATGCTACAGAGTCAATCCTAAGGAGGCAAAGGAAATGAAGGACCAGATTGACGAACTGAAGGCACAAGGATTTATCTGAGATGGGGTTTCACCTTGGGGAGCACCAGTTTTGTTCGTATCCAAGAAGGATGGAACCGTACGGATGTACATTGATTACTGGTCGCTGAACAACATCACCATTAAGAACAAGTACCCTCTGCCCTGGATCGACGACCTGTTTGATCAACTAAGTAGAGCCAAGGTATTTTTGAAGATAGATCTCAGATCAGGCTACCACCAAATCAAGGTCAGGAAGGAGGATATTCCAAAGACGGCATTCAATACCAAATATAGTCAGTATGAATTTTTGGTCATGCCGTTTGGACTGACGAATGCTCCTGCAGTATTCATGAACCTTATGAACAAGGTCTTCCATGAATATCTGGATCAGTTTGTTGTTGTCTTCATCGACGACATTCTGATCTACTCGAAGACTGAAGAAGAGCATGAAGAGCACCTGAGGAAAGTTCTGAAAACTTTAAGGAAGGAAAAGCTCTATGGTAAGCTATCTAAATACGAATTCTTCTTAGACAAAGTAGATTTTCTTAGCCATATTGTCACAGGAGAAGGAATTTTGATAGATCCAATAAAGATAGCTGCTATTGAGAAGTGGACTGCACCAAGTTCAGTTGCAGAAATTAGAAGCTTTTTGGGTTTAGCTGGCTACTACCGAAAGTTTGTGAAGGATTTCTCCAGGATTGCTGAACCAATGACGAAGCTCACCAGGAAGAATAAAGAATTCATTTGGTCTGAAGCTTGCCAATCAGCATTTGAGGAACTGAAGAAGAGGCTTACTACGGCGCCGATACTTGTGCTACCCTCAGGTACCGACGGGTTCTCAATTTATAGTGATGCTTCCGGTAAGGGATTGGGATGCGTTCTTCAACAACACGGAAAAGTAATTGCTTACGCATCTAGGCAATTACAGACTCATAAGAAGAACTATCCCACACATGATTTGGAGCTTACAGCGGTAATATTTGCATTAAAGCTATGGAAGCACTACCTTTATGAAGAGAGAGTAGAAATATTTAGAGACCACAAAAGTCTTAAATATGTTTTCACTCAGAAGGAGCTGAACATACGACAGAGACGATGGCTGGAACTGATGAAGGATTTCGAAATCAACCTGCAGTATCATCCGGGTAAGGCTAATGTTGTTGCAGATGCACTTAGTCGATACCCGATGGCAATGTTCTTGACCAAGGAGCGTCATTTGCTGGAGGACATGGAAAAGCTTGGACTGGAGATTGTACTGCCCGAAGAAGAAATGAAGAAACTGGGAAGAGAAGCCATTATACCAGGAGCTGATTCAACAATGATACAGTTGCAAGTGCGTTTAAGTCTAATGGACAGAGTCAAGGAGGCACAATTCCAAGACGAGACACTTTGTAAACTCAGAGATCAAGTGCTGGCAGGAATACTTGAAGGATTCTCAATCGCCAGCGACGGAGCACTGAAGCATGGTACGAGACTGGGCGTACCAACTGGCGAACTGAGGAACGAGCTGATGCAAGAAGCGCACCAGTCGCAGTATTCCATACATCCAGGAGCCAATAAAATGTATCGGGATATGCGTACTATAGTGTGGTGGTATGGAATGAAGAAGGACGTATCCAGGTATGTGGCCAGATGTTTAATTTGTCAACAAGTGAAAGCTAGAAGACAGAGACCAGCAGGACTGTTGCAGCCGCTTGACATCCCGGAGTGGAAATGTGAGCACATAACGATGGATTTTGTGTCGGGACTGCCTCGATCCCAATAAGGGAAGGATGCCATTTGGGTTATCGTGGACCGACTGACGAAGTCAGCTCACTTTATCCCCTTCAAGGTTGGTCTATCCACTGAGAAGTTGGCAGCACTATACATGCGGCACATCTACCGGATTCATGGAGTTCCGGTAAGTATTGTGTCTGACAGAGATACTAAATTTACCTCTCACTTTTGGAAGAGTTTGCATGACAGTTTGGGAACACAACTGAAGTTCAACACCGCCTACCATCCCCAGACTGACGGACAATCAGAGAGAACAATCCAGACGCTAGAAGACATGTTGAGATCATGCGTCTTGGAATTTGAAGGGTCTTGGGAAGACCATTTGCACCTAGTAGAGTTCTCCTACAACAACAGCTACCAAGCTAGCATCGGTATGACACCGTTCGAGGCATCTATGGATGTCGTTGTCGCACTCCACTTGCTTGGGACGACGTCGGAGAACGAGTATTGCTTGGACCTGAGATGGTGACCGATACAGCAGAAAAAATAAAGATAATCAGAGACAAGCTCAGGATTGCCCAGGACAGACAGAAGCATTGGGCCGATAGCAGCCGTTGGAGTTTGAAGAAGGTGACAGTTTATTCGTGAAGATCTCTCCTACCAGAGGAACCATCCGTTTTGGCAGAGCAGGAAAGCTAAGCCCCAGGTATATTGGCCCTTTTGAAGTACTTAACAGGATTGGAGAAGTGGCTTATCGAGTGGCTCTACCCCCAAGTCTAGAAGGCGTCGACAACGTCTTCCACGTTTCGCAGCTGAGACGCTACATCCCGGACCCGAGCCACATCGTGGACCATTCGGAGCTGGAAATTGGACCCAGCCTTACAGTGCCAGAGAAGCCAGTAGCAATATTGGACAAAGGAGAGAAGAGAACTGTCACCCTCATTTTTCCGTATTTCTCGTATTTCGTATTTATACTCGTATCTGGATTTTTGGCATGTATTTTTATTTTTCTCAACTTGTAGAATTTTGATATTTCTCGTATTTTGTGTTTTGACATGGCTCGGTTTTAATTGGTTTGGGTTGGTTTGGTTTGGTTTAATGTGTATTGGAACACCTCAGCCTATGCTCCATCCTCAACTCGCCACATCCCACCCTCATTAAAAACTCTACCAACACTCTCTCTCTTCATTACTTCCTTCATTAATTTCTTCTTCTTCTTCCTCCACCCAACGCTCTACACCCATAGGCAAGTACAACTTGCTTCTACAAGAGAGCGCATTTTATTGTTCCATTAGCTTATCCTTATGATTCTAAGACACATTAGAACTTGTCATTTTCTATTTTGAGGCTTTAAATCTTGTAGATCTAGAAATTAGTTATTTTCGGATTTGGTGGTTTTGATCTATCAAACTTCTTTGTTTTCAAGTTTTGATGGTTCCATGTGGTGGGAAATTTTCTTCTACCCAATTTTGACCTTTGAAAAGTTGGATTTGGACTTATTTTGACCAATTTATGAACTTTGAAGCTTTGGATTTAACCATAGAGTTGTTGCTTGTATGGAGAAGACAGTGAGCAGTGTGCCAAGCTTTTTAGCTTACGCCACTGAGCTGCGCGCGCTCTTTAGCACAGCGTACGCAGACTTGGGTACGCTTCCTGTTGGAAGCGTGTCTCTTGCGTACGCAGACTTGAGCGTGCCCTGGCCTGAGCGTACGCAGACTTGAGCGTGCCCTGGCTTGAGCGTACGCAAACTTGAGCGTGCCCTGGCCTGAGCGTACGCAGACTTGAGCGTGCCCTGGCCTGATCGTACGCAGACTTGAGCGTGCCCTGGCCTGAGCATACGCAGACTTGAGCGTACCCTGGCTTGAGCGTACGCAGACTTGAGCGTGCCCTGGCCTGAGCGTACGCAGACTTGAGCGTGCCCTGGCGTGAGCGTACGCAGACTTGAGCGTGCCCTGGCCTGAGCGTACGCAGACTTGAGCGTGCCCTGGCCTGAGCGTACGCAGACTTGAGCGTACGCTGTCTTGAGCATACGCATGACCCTGGCGTACGCTGTCTTGAGCTTACGCATGACCCTGGCGTACGCTGTCCTGAGCGTACGCTACCCCTTGCTCCCCCCGGGTGCCTTGTGTCCTCATATTCTCCTTTTATGAATTTGCAGCCATTTTATATCCTTACGCCTTTGATGTAAACTTGACATGAACCCGATATAATCATGACAGTATTTATGAATGTTAATCGGAACAAGGCTTACTGATGGAATTGCATGATTAGTGACCCACCATGCACTCTTGACAAGTAATTTGACATGATAATTCTTGTTGGTGGTCCGTCGTGCCGCACCCTTGCCTTGATAAGTAATCTTGATAAGTAACATGACATGATGGTGACCCGTCGTGGTGCACCCTTGACAAGTAATCTTGACAAGTAATCTTGACACGATAACCTTGATACGCTGTTACGACGGCTAACTTGACATGCTAAGTGAATTCTTGACACCGTGGGTGATTGTATTGAATGTGCTTGTGTAAGCAACCAGTCTTGTCTCGCATCATGTCTAGGACATGTATCCCTGGTTATCACAGTCAGGGATTCATACCGAATCTGACTAGGTTAATGACTAGATTGATCAAGTAGAGCATATAGAGAGGTATTCCGGCTACAAGCAATCCCGTTATCTGGGCGCCTTCCTTGATGGACTTGTAGCCTGCCGACGAGTAGGACACATTTCCTGCTCACTGTTATGTGGGGCACTACATGAAATGATTACTATGCACACTGTCATATGTTGCATCCAAGTCACCTAGCAAGGCATGATAACTCTAAGCTTGAACCTTGCATCTAGATAACCTGGATAGTCTGCAGGGCTTGTGGCCGTAGGCGTACCTCATTGCATCTTGCTAGTAACTAAGCTTGTGATAACCCTAGTTAGTTAAGTAGCAAGCCATACTCTTTGTTTGGCCGTGAATGATGGATGGAGTCCTATCTTGTCTAGTCTTGCCTAGATCCAGTGCATGGATATCTCCGGACATGCTTGTTTATGCTTTACTTTATCGATAATTGGTTCGAGGCTAAGTTCTGTTCAGGTGAAGGGTTACAACCCCGGTCCTTGTTTGGTTTACGGGTTGTAACTTGGTTACCGAAATAGTCCTTTAGTTATCTTATCGTTTATCATCATGATCTCTTTAACTCATGTCTTATGTTATTTCATCCATGATTTATGTGCTGACATGCTGGTTTTAGATCTTAAGTGAAGCCTCCTTTATGGCACTTGCTCTTTCTGGGGTCTGACCCAGCTGGTTTTGTATGGCCAGATTTCGGAGCAGCTACCGAGGATCTCCCAACCTTCCTGCCAGATGGTGAACACTAGAAGGAATCCCGGCAACGAGTGGGTTTTATTTTGCTCTCCCACTCCCTTGTAAAAATATTCTTTTGAGGCGTTTAGCCGCCGAGCAAGTGTTAGCTCGTTTGCAACTTTATTTACTGTCTGCCTACGGGCTGTAGCATGATTGACAAATCCTAGGGTTGATCATGTATGACTTAAACTCTTGCTAGTCTTCGTATTTTGTATGACTAGCTTCATGATCATCTGAATATGTAATGTATGGGACGCCTTACCTTGTATGTCTGATGATCTACCATCTTGTTATATCTACTTGTTGCTTGAGATTGAGACACTAGGCTTGTTATTGACCTTAAGAGACTGATGGCTTGTAGTAAACCCTCATGCATCTAGACAGCCGTGACCGTATTGCGATGTGAGATTCACTTCAATGTACGTAGCTGGCTGTGTCTGTCCCCTGCTCTCCAGTATTCTGGTTCTGGGGCGTGACACAGTTTAAGTAGTGGCCCATGCAGGTCTTGTAGATCAAGATGTGTGAGGGTTTTACCGGATAGATGTCTCAATCAGCACTCGCCTTTGATCTCTACTCGTGCCTTCTGATTTTTCAGAATCCTTGACCTGATCACATGTTTATATCCTCGATCTATCATGGTCCTTTCTTATTGTTCCCTATGTCGTTTCCGTCAGCGGCATCGTTCCTGGTCCTACCGATCAGCGAGGCGGAGCACCTCCAGTGGACCAGCAATAACCTGGAGACCAAGCCCAGCACTCTGGAGTGGCCTCCCGAGTTATGCATTCCGGGGACCCCGAGCCCCCACTTCAGCCAGTCCAGCCTGTAGAGCCTGACGATGGCACCTTGGTGGGTCTCATCAGGACATTGCTTGCATCTCAAGATCGTCGGGGCGATGCCCTGCACCAGGCAGTACAGGATGCCATGGGCCGTGTGGGTCATCAAGGGAACAGTGCGGCTAGCAGTTTCAAGCGCCTCAACCCTCCCTTCTTTGATGGGAGTGAAGACGCTATTGCAGCCGATGCGTGGCTCCAGGACATTGAGATTATCTTAGATACGGCCAAGACTCCAGAAGGAGAGAAGGTAGTTGTGGTACGTCTACAGTTATTGGACCTAGCCCGCACCTGGTGGGCGATGATGGCAGTTGGTTTGGCGACACCTATTCCGTGGGCGGTTTTCAGTGACAAGTTTCAAATCAAGTACTTCGATGCTGTGGCTCGGCATGACCTACAGATGAAGTTCACAAATCTCAGGCAGATGAGCAGGACGGTCGATGGATATGCAGCCGAGTTCTCAAGACTGAGTCGGTTTGCTCCCACTTTGGTGGCAACCGAGTTTGATCGAGCGCAGCGGTTCTAGCAGGGACTCCACCTAGAGATCATTCTAGCAGTGGAGCAGTTTGAGCATAAGACCTTTGATGCTATTTTGCGGGCAGCTAAGAGGCATGAGTATACCTCGCAGAGAATTGTAGACAGAACTGGAGGACGGAAGCGGTCCCATGGTCAGATGATCCAGTCTTCATCCCCAGCCTCGGCAGCTAGGGCCTTGACCATTGGGGCTCCGAGGAGGGCAGCATCAGTTACGTCGGTTCAGCATTCGACTCCGACGTATCCTCAGCAGCAGAAGCGGAGGCAGTCTTCCACAATGGGCTGCACTCATTGTGGAAAGCCAGGGCATGTAGTGTCAGAATGTCGCCGAGCACAAGGGTTGTGTTTGGCTTGTGGGGCACCGGATCACCTGATAGGGTCCTGTCCACAGAGAGCCGGTTCAACCTCATCGGCCTAGACTAGTCCCTCAGTGAGGGGACCAGCACCAGTACAGCAGCAGCAGTATCAGCCTTCGAGGCCATTGCCGCCTCAGGCTCAGGCATTCCAGCAGCAGCGACCGCAACAGTATGCCCAGGTCTAAGCTCAGGTTCAGAACCGCCAGAGAGGTTTCCAGCAGAGGGGACCAGCACCCAGAGGGCACGGTCAAGCGATGGCTTTGACCGTAGAGGAGGAGTTGGCATCAGGTGAGGTGGTGGCAGGTACAATTCTCGTCAACTCTTTTCCTGCATCAGTATTATTTGATTCAGGTGCATCGCATTCATTTATGTCTGCACAATTTGCGACACGGATAGGACTGGAGCTCGAGTCATTATCAGTAAGGCTCAACATACTTACTGGTTACGGACTTGTGGGTGTAGATAGGGTGTTTTCCTTGTGTCGAATCGTAGTCAGCGGTAGAGAGTTTCCCGCTAGGTTGATAGAGTTCCCGATGGCCGATTATGATATGGTCCTAGGAATGGATTAGTTGAGGGACAAATATGCTAGTATAGATTGCCATGTCGGCAAGATTATTTTTAGTGTTGCCAGCGAGCCAGAGTTTTCATTTTCTCGAGACGGAGTAGAACCTTCTTCCCCAGCATTACGGATGGCCGTAGCAGCAGCAGTTCAGTTTTCCAGAGTTGTAGAAGAGTTTTCTGACGTATTTCCTGAAGAGCTTCCAGGCATGCCCCCAGAGAGAGAAATAGAGTTCACTATCGACTTGATTCCAGGGATAGCACCAGTGTCAGAGAGAGTCTATAGGATGGCACCATCGGAGTTGGAGGTCCTGTACAAGATGATTGAAGAACTTAGAACCAAGGGATTCATTCGTGCTAGCGGATCACCTTGGGGAGCTCCGATGCTTCTTGTGAAGAAGAAGGATGGTACGTCAAGATTATCGTACCTTAAACTCTGTAACCATTAAGAACAGATATCCTTTACCAAGGATAGATGATTTATTTGATCAGCTCAGGGGAGCGACAGTATTCTCGAAGATTGACTTGCGGTCAGGGTACCATCAGATCAGAGTCAGAGAGCAGGACATCCCGAAGACAGCATTCAGATCTAGGTATGGACATTGGGAGTTCCTTGTTATGCCATTTGGAGCGACCAATGCGCCGGCCGTATTCATGGACCTCATGAATCGTATCTTCATGCCCTATTTGGACCAGTTCGTGATAGTGTTCATAGACGACATCTTAGTCTATAGCAAGAACGAGGCAGAGCATGAGCAGCATCTTCGTGTAGTTCTTCAGATTCTCAGGGAGCACCAGTTGTACGCGAAGTTCAGTAAGTGTGAGTTTGGTTGGATCGTATCTCGTACTTGGGTCATATCATCACCAGAGGTGGAGTGGAAGTTGATCCCCAGAAGATAGTGGCTATAGAGACATGGCCAGTACCTAGCACCGTTGCAGAAGTTCGGAGTTTCCTCGGATTGGCCTGCTATTACCGACGTTTTGTGTCAGACTTTGCTCAAATTTCAGCACCACTGACACAGTTGACCCGTAAGGATGTGCAGTTTGCTTGGACAGCAGAGTGTCAGAGTTCATTTGAGAAGCTGAAGCAGAGATTGATGACGGCCCCCATTCTCACTCTTCCCGACGGGACGGGAGGATTTTCAGTTTATTGCGACGCATCCGGCAAGGGATTAGGATGTGTCTTGATGCAGCATGGTAAGGTAGTCGCTTATGCGTCACGTCAACTTCGTGACCATGAGAGGAATTACCCAACCCATGACCTGGAGTTAGCAGCCGTAGTTTTTGCATTAAAACTTTAGAGACATTATTTGTATGGAGATCGGGTAGAGATTTTTACCGACCACAAGAGTCTGAAGTATGTGTTTACCCAGAAGGATCTTAATATGCGTCAGAGGAGATGGCTAGAGCTACTTGTGGATTATGACATCAGCTTGCAGTATCATCCTGGGAAGGCCAACGTGGTAGCAGATGCATTAAGCAGGAGAGCCGGAGTTTATTTTCTAACGGCGCAGCCAGAGTTGTTAGCAGATCTTCAGAAGATGGGTATTGAAGTTGTTCTTTCTTCCAGTGTGGCATTGATGGCCAGTATGCAAGTTCAGTCCAGCATAGTTGAGAGGATCAAGTTAGCTCAGTCCACGGACTCTAAGCTTCAGCGGCTTAGGACAAAATGTGTGGTAGGACAGAGACCAGAGTTATGCATTCATGAAGATGGTACACTCCGACATGGGAGGCGTCTTTGTGTACCCAGTAGTAATATCAGACAGGAGATCATGGCAGAAGCCCACAGTTCTCAGTATTCCATTCACCCCGGCGGTACGAAGATGTATCGTGATATTCGGCAGTATTTTTGGTAGAATGGCATGAAGAGGGAGATAGCCCAGTTTGTCTCTCGTTGTTTAGTTTGTCAACAAGTTAAGGCCGAACATCAGAGATCAGCTGGACTTCTTCAACCTTTATTGATCCCGAAATGGAAATGGGAGCACATTACCATGGATTTTGTAACTGGATTACCTAGATCCCCAGCTGGAAGGGATGCCATCTGGGTTATAGTTGATCGTCTCACGAAGGTAGCTCATTTTCTTTCTTTCAGAATCGGTCAGTCGACGGATCAGCTTGCAGAGATGTACCTCATGTAGGTAGTCAGATTATATGGAGTGCCAGTCAGTATTGTGTCCGATAGAGATTCAAGATTCACCTCGCACTTTTGGCGGAGTCTTCAAGAGAGTTTGGAAACTCGTCTCAAGTTCAGTTCAGCCTACCATCCGCAGACAGATGGTCAGTCAGAACGCACGATCCAGACTCTTGAAGACATGCTGCGATCATGTATACTCGACTTCGGTGGTTCGTGGGAAGATCACCTGCATCTCATAGAGTTCTCATACAATAACAGTTTCCAAGCTAGTATCCAGTGGCACCTTTCGAGGCCTTGTACGGCAGGAAGTGCAGATCTCCTTTAGCTTGGAACGATATCGGTGAGAGGCAAATACTTGGACCAGAGATGGTGACGCGAACTATTGAGGTGGTCAGACAAGTCCGAGATCATCTTCGAGTTGTCCAAGATCGCCAGCGTTATTGGGCCGATTCTCATCGGCGTCCCCTTGAATTTTCTATCGGCGACCACGTATTCCTTAGGATCTCGCCTACCCGTGGCGTCATTCGATTCGGCGTACGGGGAAAGCTCAGTCCTAGGTATATAGGGCCGTTTGATATTCTAGAGCGAGTAGGTAATTTATCCTATCATCTCGCTCTTCTGCCGTCGTTACGTGAGGTACATTATGTCTTTCATATATCCCAATTACGACGGTATATCCCGGATCCGAGTCATGTCCTTGATCATTCGGAATTGGTTGTTGGTACCAACCTTTCGTATGAGGAGAGACCCGTATCCATATTGGACCGGAGGGAGAAGATACTCAAGAACAAGACTATCAAGTTAGTCCGTGTTGCTTGGGGTCATCACTCTTTGGGTGAGTCAACATGGGAGCGTGAGGATGATATCCGATCACGATATCCCGACCTGTTTGACTCGTAAGGTATAATGTCTTCTTATGCCTTATGCTTAAGTTCCTTGCTTGCATGAATGATTGCTTGATTGACTACTAGTTCTGTATTGTCTGTAATTGATATAGCTTGCTCGACATCTCTAGCCTCTTGATTAAATTTTGAGGACGGAATTCTTTTAAGGTGGGTAGAGTTGTCACCCTCATTTTTCCGTATTTCCCGTATTTCGTATTTATACTCGTATCTGAATTTTTGGCATGTATTTTTATTTTTCTCGACTTGTGGAATTTTGGTATTTCTCGTATTTTGGGTTTTAACATGGCTCGGTTTTAATTGGTTTGGGTTGGTTTGGTTTAATGTGTATTGGAACACCTTAGCCTATGCTCCATCCTCAACTCACCACATCCCACCCTCATTAAAAACTCTATCAACACTCTCTCTCTTCATTACTTCCTCCATTAATTTCTTCTTCTTCTTCTTCCTCCACCCAACTCTCCACACCCATAGGCAAGTGCAACTTGCTTCTACAAGAGAGCCCATTTTATTGTTCCATTAGCTTATCCTCATGATTCTAAGACACATTAGAACTTGTCATTTTCTATTTTGAGGCTTTAAATCTTGTAGATCTAGAAATTAGTTATTTTCGGATTTGGTGGTTTTGATCTATCAAACTTCTTTGTTTTCAAGTTTTGATGGTTCCATGTGGTGGGAAATTTTCTTCTACCCAATTTTGACCGTTGAAAAGTTGGATTTGGACTTGTTTTGACCAAGTTATGAACTTTGAAGCTTTGGGTTTAACCATGGAGTTCTTGCTGGTTTGGAGAAGACAGTGAGCAGTGTGCTAAGCTTTTTAGCTTACGCCACTGAGCTGTGCGCGCTCTTTAGCGCAGCGTATGCAGACTTGGGTACGCTTCCTGTTGGAAGCGTGTCTCTTGCGTACGCAGACTTGAGCGTGCCCTGGCCTGAGCGTACGCAGACTTGAGCGTGCCCTGGCTTGAGCGTACGCAGACTTGAGCGTGCCCTGGCCTGAGTGTACGCAGACTTGAGCGTGTCCTGGCCTGAGCTTACGCAGACTTGAGCGTGTCCTGGCCTGAGCGTACGCAGACTTGAGCGTGCCCTGGCTTGAGCGTACGCAGACTTGAGCGTGTCCTGGCCTGAGCGTACGCATACTTGAGCGTGCCCTGGCTTGAGCGTACGCAGACTTGAGCGTGCCCTGGCCTGAGCGTACGCAGACTTGAGCGTGCCCTGGCCTGAGCGTACGCAGACTTGAGCGTGCCCTAGCCTGAGCGTACGCAGACTTGAGCGTACGCTGTCTTGAGCATACGCATGACCCTGGCGTACGCTGTCTTGAGCATACGCATGACCCTGGCGTACGCTGTCTTGAGCATACGCATGACCCTGGCGTACGCTGTCCTGAGCGTACGCTACCCCTTGCTCCCCCCTTTGGTGCCTTGTGTCCCCATATTCCCCTTTTATGAATTTGCAGCCATTTTATATCCTTACGCCTTTGATGTAAACTTGACATGAAACCGATATGATCATGACAGTATTTATGAATGTTAATCGGAACAAGGCTTACTGATGGAATTGCAGGATTAGTGACCCACCGTGGTGCACTCTTGACAAGTAATTTGGTGCACTCTTGACAAGTAATTTGACATGATAATTCTTGATGGTGGTCCGTCGTGCCGCACCCTTGCCTTGATAAGTAATCTTGATAAGTAACATGACATGATGGTGACCCGTCGTGGTGTACCCTTGACAAGTAATCTTGACAAGTAATCTTGACACGATAACCTTGATACGCTGTTACGACGGCTAACTTGACATGCTAAGTGAATTCTTGACACCGTGGGTGATTGTATTGAATGTGCTTATGTAAGCAACCAGTCTTGTCTCACATCATGCCTAGGACATATATCCCTGGTTACCACGGTCAGGGATTCATACCGAATCTGACTAGGTTAATGACTAGATTGATCAAGTAGAGCATATAGAGAGGTATTTCGGCTACAAGCAATCCCGTTATCTGGGCGCCTTCCTTGATGGACTTGTAGCCTGCCGACGAGTAGGGCACATTTCCAGCTCACTGTTATGTGGGGCACTACATGAAATGATTACTATGCACACTGTCATGTGTTGCATCCAAGTCACCTAGCAAGGCATGATAACTCTAAGCTTGAACCTTGCGTCTGGATAACCTGGATAGTCTGCAGGGCTTGTGGCCGTAGGCGTACCTCATTGCATCTTGCTAGTAACTAAGCTTGTGATAATCCTAGTTAGTTAAGTAGCAAACCGTACTCTTTGCTTGGCCGTGAATGATGGATGGAGTCCTATCTTGTCTAGTCTTGCCTAGATCCAGTGCATGGATATCTCCGGACATGCTTGTTTATGCTTTACTTTATCGATAATTGGTTCGAGGCTAAGTTCTGTTCAGGTGAAGGGTTACAACCCCGGTCCTTGTTTGGTTTACGGGTTGTAACTTGGTTACCGAAATAGTCCTTTAGTTATCTTATCGTTTATCATCATGATCTCTTTAACTCATGTCTTATGTTATTTCATCCATGATTTATGTGCTGACATGCTGGTTTTAGTTCTTAAGTGAAGCCTCCTTTATGACACTTGCTCTTTCTGGGGTCTGACCCAGCTGGTTTTGTATGGCCAGATTTCGGAGCAGCTACCGAGGATCTCCCAACCTTCCTGCCAGATGGTGAACACTAGAAGGAATCTCGGCAACGAGTGGGTTTTATTTTGCTCTCCCACTCCCTTGTAAAAATATTCTTTTGAGGCGTTTAGCCGTCGAGCAAGTGTTAGCTCGTTTGCAACTTTATTTACTGTCTGCCTACGGGCTGTAGCATGATTGACAAATCCTAGGGTTGATCATGTATGACTTAAACTCTTGCTAGTCTTCGTATTTTGTATGACTAGCTTCATGATCATCTGAATATGTAATGTATGGGACGCCTTACCTTGTATGTCTGATGATCTACCATCTTGTTATATCTACTTGTTGCTTGAGATTGAGACACTAGGCTTGTTATTGACCTTAAGAGACTGATGGCTTGTAGTAAACCCTCATGCATCTAGACAGCCGTGACCGTATTGTGATGTGAGATTCACTTCAATGTACGTAGCTGGCTGTGTCTGTCCCCCGCTCTCCAGTATTCTGGTTCTGGGGCGTGACAAGAACCAGAAATTTTGTGACGCCAATTGCGGGTTCCGATCCGTTGTCCAGCACCTCCTCGCGTGATTCCAGCGTTGTCCCGGGGTTTTCGAACCTGCTGTCCGTGGTTTTTCTTTCTATATTATCATCTGAGAGCTCTAGCGGAGCACGTGAGGTATAACTTTGCCCTTCTTATCCCTTTCCATAGTACGTCTATGATGACGCGGTCCCGACCCCGTTTCGGGGGTCGGACATTAGATACGTTGCTTTGGGGATACGCGCAACGGTTACGTTGCTGCGGTTATTCAATAACGTTAGTTCGGACCGTTACGCGGAATGCGTACGTCCCGGTTAGTTCGGTTTTGTGCTTTGGTATTTACCTATAAATCGGTTATAGTGAGTGAATGGTGTTGGCATGGATTGGTTTTGGTTATTTGGGCTGGATGGATATATTCTGTGGATTTTGGGACGGTTTATTTTGAGGTTTGGTATTCCCTGATTTGGGACTTTTTTCTTATGCAGGGTTAGTATCGCCTTTGTGGCTGGGTTCCCAGTTACAGAGGAGGTGCTGTCCGATTCTTCAGAAACTCTTTTCCCAAAGTATTTGTATTTTAAAAACGATTTCAAAAAACGTGAAACTACTTTCAAACTCGGTTTCGTAAAAGTATTTCTAAAACTGGTTTTGTCGATTTTCTCGTTCTTGCTGTTTCTTATCCCCAGTCAGGCGACGACCGTACCGGTTGGATAAACCTCGGCGAAACACAAACGCTACAGGGTATCCCTGTACGTTGAGGCGTTAGCCAGCAATATGATTTTATAAGACCAAGTCTGAGACGCATTTTAAACTATAATTTAATGATATATTATTTTATTAGAATGTGTACTGCTGTTAGTATTTTTGGTACAGGGCTTCGGCCTACTGTTTGGACCGTTCGCGGCATTCAGAGCTCGCCTTATTAATATTAAATTCATTTATGTAAGTTTGTAAGGGCATAAGTCCAGTTTTCTACTTTATTTCGCTGTGGACTTGTATTGTGTAGATTAGGATTTTTCCTTTATTTTCTGGATGGTTTTATCGTTTTCGTAATTAGGCGCTTCGTGACAAAATGGCTAATAAATATTTTGTATAAATTAATAAGAATTTTTTACGATAAAATAACTTAAATAAAATATTGATAGTTAACAAAACCCACGTTTTATCATTGAAAGAAAATGTAGTTTTATACGTATAATATTAAAAATACAAAGTTTTGCGAATTAATCGGTAATGACAATTTTTTCAAGTAAACCAGAAACTGGCTATCCAACTAAATGAGAACCAACTTAGTACGCGTCGTAAACCGTTAGCAGTAGATTAAATAAACAAACTTAAAACTTGACTAGGACCTGCTACTAGAAATTGCAACTAGCACACCTAGCTTGGTTTCACAATGGTTCTAAGTCAAGGTTCTCAACTGTAGGATCTCGGAGACGAACCTGACATCCTCCTCGGAACCGACTTTACCGATCTAGTCATAAACAAAGGCAAGTACGGTTGTGTTTGTTGAGCAATTTAATTAGTAATTGTTATCTGCATTCTTAAACCACATGGTTACACGAAACTCTCTCCTAGAGTATTGATTGATACTGATTGATTGCGGGATATTGGAGGAGTAGTGTAGTGTCTATGACCAATACCCCAAATAGTATAATGATTGTATTAGCTTACCCCTCTTACACACGGGGATAAGCCATATCGTATCGCTAGGATACAATTGTACAACCCAAGCCGGTCATAGTCATTATCAACTCAAATCATATTGTTTTCTATCGTGTAGAATTTTTGGAAAATATTATTTCAAAACTGTTTAATATAGCAAATTTCTAATTATTAGTTGAATTGTTTAATTTTCATAATTATACTTTGCTCTCTCCTGACTAGAGACAACATTTTTAGGTAATTTTGAGGATGCTGAGCTATTGTACAATAGCTATTATGACCCGGTTCTGTACCCTATGATGTTGCCAGAGTCCCTGTAGCTCCCCTTCCCGGAAATTTTAAAAATATTTTATTACTATTTATTTTGTTACCAATATTATCAAGAATATTTTTATACGATATTAATTTATTATTACTGGTTATATATTATTGATAATAAATGTTATATATATGTACGTGATCATATTTATATAGATAGGCTCTACCTAGGAACGATACTTTTGGATTTACTAGAATTTATGGAGTATTGTATGAGTAGATATAAGAATATATAGATAAGTAAATATATATATAAATAGATATAAATAAATATATTACACCTGTGTACATATTGTTGAAAGGACCCTATACTAGGAAGACGTGATATTATGATATCTAGAAATTAAGTAGTAATGTATATAAATATATATATATATATATATACATAGGTATACGTGTATATGTGTAGGTATTTATATATAAAATGGGTGTAATATGTATGAATATATACACGTATACAAATAAATACATGTATTGTGTATATATAAATATTAATATAATAGGTGTGTATGTGTATATATAAATATATATATATATATATACAAATACGTATATATAAACGTATATAATATAATATGTGGGTATGTAGGTATATATATATGAGTAAAGATATACATACGTATATGTGCGTGTATAAGATATATATAGGTATGTATATATAAATATATTAAATGGGAGTATTTAAATGTATATATAAATATATTATGCAAATGTGTGCATTTGTATACATATATATTATATAGATGTGCAGGAGTTATTATATATATATATAGATATATATACCTACTAACAATAGAAAGAATAAGAAAAAGAAAAAAACCCAACTTAGCTTCGACTCAGACCTGACCCAAGCTCTCTTCAAGCCAGCCTGGCCCATCCACCATAAGCTTTAACAAGTTTGCACCAACCCCTTAATTCCCAGCCAAACCGAGATCAGTATAAGCAGAACCAAACCGAGCACTGCTCGGATTTTTCCAAGTTCATATATATATATACATTGCGAGAGGGGGATTTCATACGAAACCCTAACACCATGGTCCGCCACCCCCCCCCCACGCCTGGGCGCACCCCACGCGCCACCGCCGCACGTCGCCGGCGGCAGGCCGGCCACCAAACAGCGCGCGTGCGCAAGGACGAGCGGAAGCAACAACAGCGGTTGCAATAAAATGGGCAACTTCACGACGAGTTTTCTCCCTCCACACTCATCGGTTTCACGAACCGATTTCGCGGGTATGTTCCCAATATATACGAGATTATTTCCTTTCTTTTAGATTAAATTTAGATGGTTTGGATTGGCCGTTAAATCGAGTTAAATTCGACCAAAAACCTGTCCAGAAAACAGGACGATTTCAGTCCAACTACCCATATTTGAAGATCGATTGCGATCGATCTAGTGTCGTTTTAGAAATTCTAATTGAACACAATTTTAGTCAACATATAGGGCTTCACAACCCTTTTTGCGGAAATCGAAATCATCGATTATGTATCAAGAAATTGGATTCCAAAGTTAGAGAAAAATCTGTTTTTAAAACATTGAAATTGTTCCACACGACGTGCGTCCCACCAAACCGGGCGTCGTGGTCGCGCACCGTAAGCTTCGAAAGCTGCGTAACGGCTTCGTGGTCGTGTGGGCTTTGGCGGAATTCAAATTGGTCGCGTGTGCGCGACGAATTTGATGCGTATCCGTCGAAATTCACCGTATCATGCACGTTGTAAATTTCTCAATTACTTTGTGCACGTTCGTCAGATCGAGACGAAACTTGCGCCAACAGGACCGTATCATTTTTTTGGTCATGTATGCCAAGTTTGGTCCAATTCTGAGACAGTGGAATCGTACGTCGTTTTGCAGGCCCCACGGTCCTACTCAACGGGCGATTTTGTGCACGGCCCGCCGGAATCCAACTTTGGACATACGGTTGGGTTCGTATCAGAAAACTGGATCCGTAGACATGTAGTTTGACGACTTTAGAGACCACTGACTCTGGCACGCTTTTCGGTGCAAAGCGGGTCCAACGGCGGACATCATTTTTGTCCGAAATTACCGTTTTACCCCTGTGTCCAGAATTGGACTTAAGGACAGGCAATCCTAGCTAATTGGTCTATTCTGAGATCATTGGTATTGTCTGTTTCAGCTTCCAGGGACTGTTGTACGGGTTTTGACTATAGTGGCACATTGAGTAGTTCAGATTGTCGGTTTCACCAGCACAGGACCACAGGCGAGTACAGTTTATTGTCTGCATTTCGATATTGATCTTTACTATATTTCATTGATTAGTCATTGGTTATGTGATATTTTTATACTCTATTATAAATTATTGAGTCGGGAATGAGAAGTACCAAGGATGTGTGATCCGACCGTAGACATTGTAGATCTCGTAGACATTGTAGATCTCGTAGACATTGTAGATCTCGTAGACATTGTTTATTTTTATGCAGTAGATCTCGTAGACATTGTTTATTTTATGCAGTAGATCTCGTAGACATTGTTTACTTTATGCAGTAGATCTCGTAGACCTCGTTTATTTTTATGCAGTAGATCTCGTAGACAGTGTTTAATTTCTGCAAGTAGATCTCGTAGACAGTGCTTATTTTTCTTGCAAGTAGATCTCGTAGACCGTGCGGTGTAACACCCCAGACCGATCACATGTCAAAGGTACTTCTATCGGTGGAAAAGTATATTGGTCTATTTATTACTATTGATTTTTCTTACGGCTTTACTGTTATTTTCAAAACTCATGATTGATGCCTAACCTTTGTCTTATAGTCATTTTCTTTATTTGAAATTGCATTCAGTGAATTGTGCTCGTTCCATTCCTGACTGGAAACCAATATTTTCAGGTTAGCCGTGGATTCACTTAGCTTGGGAAGTGACGGGAATACTTGCAGACGAGCCTAGAAGACTAGTTAGATAGTCAAGTTATAGTCATTCAATATTTGTACAAGTTTATATTTTCCTGCAAATGTAAAACTTGTGATCATTGTAAATTAAATTAATTATGTGAATGAGCATCTTTGTGATTATGATCTTCATGGCCGTGACAGCGTTCTACCGCCGACACTGCGGCGTAGGCTGGCTTGGACACGTCTCGTATCCGTTTAAAAAAAAAACGGGTGCAGGTCGTGACAAGTTTTTGTGGTGGCCCATGCAGGTCTGTCTTCGCAAATCATGCGAACTCGTGATAGTACTCAAGTTAGTTGTACTATTGCGAGCCTGCGACTAGAAATGCTCATTCACGAATTAGAAATTAATTTAATTTACGAGAATGACTAAGACTAGGAGTCCCTTATACAAAGTTACCGATGGGTAGTCTAGGTCATGCAATGTAGATAGGGAGTTATAAATTTTGCTAGTTTATCAGATCCCCATAGGTACATTATTATCTCTTGATATGACGATGTAATCTAAATTGGATAAATTATTCCCTTGGTAAGGCAGGGCTTCGTAGAATTAATGATCTAGCCTGATGGATTATTCAATTCATTCTCTCGCCTCTTAGATATCATCCTCATATCTTAGTCGAACTGCCTATTTAGTTTCTATTAGCCCTAGGAATTAATATTTTGTATAAGTTCTGATTTTGTTATCCATATACGGACTTCGAGTTAGTTTCGATTCAAGTTTGTCCCTCAGAGGCTTGAATACACATGGAAGAGTTAGAATGTTTGTATTTCTTTGTCCTCAGTTATTTCCCCCTGTGCAATCTTTTATCTTAAGGGTTGTGAGTGATAGGACAAATGTTTACGTTTTATTTCATAGTCGACTTGTTCGAGTCCCTAGAAGCCCAGGAATTTTACAGATAAAGGAATGATGGTTGACTCGTAATGACTAGACAGCAGCGCACTGTCGTCAATTATTTGAGAGTGGAAAATGTGGGTTCACTGCAGCCAGCAGCGCACTGGCGAGACACAACCCATAGAATTGAAATCCTTTTGAAGAATTGTAAGTTATAGAATATTGCTAAATTATAGTTAGTGGTCCTCTTTGACCGTAGTCACCCTGATGTCAATATAAGGTAGAGTATCAGAGCGCATACCACCCTGAAATCATGAACCCAAGGGTTTACCACAGCCCGAGTATATGGGCGAGGCATAACTCTCGGTGAAATGACTTCAGACGTGATTACAAGTTCAGGATACTATAGGGGATAGGACAATACCATGTATGTCTCATAAGACCCGAAGCCAACACTAGTAGAAGTTCTGTAAGTTGGGTAACGCGTCTCCCGATCTAGCATTCCGTGGTCCTTGTAGCCTATTGACGAGGAAATTGATTGACAACTAATAGATTCATCTATAATACAGAAGTTAGAGGTCATAACCCCGACCAAGTCCTTGTGAATAGGAGATAGTAGGATTGATTGTATAAGTAAGAACACCAGGTAAGTTTTGATTCTCTCAAAACTCGAACTACTTGTGCCTCTTTTCAAAAATTTTGTGTACTTGTATCTTGACTATCTTGACCAACGCTGCTATTACAGCCTAGTTTTGCAAGCTTACTCTTTTATCGAGCTTGATTCGAGGCATATGTTTAGTGGGGACGCCTGCTAACTTATTGTCTAATCAGAATCAATGTATTATGGTCTGATCAACCATGATGCATTTGGTTCGCATTTTATTTAATTATCCTACGTGGATCGAGATATAGATGTCTCTAGGGTCTCATCCACGACTGCATTGACAATTCCTCTTGAATTATATGTTCGCCCTTGAATCACGAAATTGTATTCAGTAACATCTCCCTTGAATTCTTTATTGTTTTTGTCTTTCACCGATTTGGAAGGACGAAAGCTCGTGATAGTAGAGAGATACAGAGTACTCCCATGGCTATGATAATGGTAGGCCCAAGTGTCGCTACCATCGGCCAGTCATGAGATGGAGTTACTCGTTCTCCCATCGACCCTCAAACTACTATTGGGACTTTCGAGCCAGCTGAAATTAAGAATGATTAGGGTCTTACCCTTAGTCGAAATGCCTACCTAGGAGACTACCTATTCTCTAGAGATCAAAGGTTGCGAGTCTCTGATTATCTGCTGGAAGCTTGCCTTAACTAGCAACCCTTAAACCTTGAACCAACCCTTCCTCGACCGAAGCCACAGATAGACATGAGATGAGTGGACAATAGGGTAATCATTTACTGTGACACTCATCCCAAGATTGGTTTCCAACAAATATTGCTCTAGTTATGTAAATTTTATTATTAAGACCTAACTAGTGTTGGAACCGCAGTCACTAGCCTAGCCAATACCATAGCTTAAATACCCTGTCATACTACAACCTACCAGTTGTCAACAATACATGATCACTACAACCCTTGTGACCATAGTCTGGCGGGTTTGACACGAATAGAAATCCACGACCCAGTCGTTAGAAATCCTTTCATATGCCTTAGAGTTGATTACCCCGTCGATAACTCTTGTACCCTAAGGAAGAGTAGATCATTCTATTTTATCGACCGGGTGTCATTGTACACACTCATTTTCATTTATTGAAGAATGATCCTAGACTTGATTTAATCTACAGTATTCCGTTACGCCGTGCCTTATTCTTCATTTACAAGAGTCGAGGTACAATATCCGGACTTTGGAATTTTTCTGACCTCAATATTCCTAAGACCATGTCCTATTTTAAGGTGGGTAGACTGTAAGCCTCAAAAATTTTGGGGTATACGAGGATTACCGACTGATTAGGATAATTTTTCATTAGGTTGATAATTAGTACCCTTGGACTCCCACTTTTCATTTAGATCCTTTTGCGTCCCCGGCCGTGCCATTAGTAGTCGGAGCATGAGACTAGCTGTTACCTCCCAACAAACCTCACATGCAAGATCTAGACGAGTCCATCTTCATCTAGGTATATCATGTCTCACTCAAACCGGTCCCCTTGTACTCTATTTTTATGGTACGACTTTCAGGACAAAGGACTAGGTATAACCCTTACCATAACACTAGTATACTTCCCGATTTCAATTAGAAACTCAACCTTGACTCGAACCTTTCGACCCAATATATGGTGGTGACCTACTTGAAGCCCACTACGCACATATCACTAGTGCGTCACTCAATTGTGTCTTTTCGTGCTATTTAAACACAAAAGCCACGGAAGACGCATTTTGGGTTTTAGGGACCAAGCTATCCAACTTGACGGGCAACTAGCTCAACCCTTGGATAGAAACCTATTTTAGGATACCCTAACCTAGTAAAGATAGTTTATCGTTGGGACCTTGTTCAGTCCGTGTAGATTGAAATCCAGGGTTCATCCAACTAACGATTGGTGTCTAATCGGAGAACCCATTAAAACCCAGTTAAACTCATCCATGCATACCACCATAGTTGACTA
The DNA here is from genome assembly GCA_029216955.1 of Iris pallida. Taxonomy (NCBI): domain Eukaryota; kingdom Viridiplantae; phylum Streptophyta; class Magnoliopsida; order Asparagales; family Iridaceae; genus Iris; species Iris pallida. The sequence goes on along the minus strand of JANAVB010020400.1, from coordinate 12,217,696 downwards.
TAAAATCGGACTATTTGGAATAGGTACCTATACCCATTATGTTGTCTTCCCTTCTTAGAATATGAAGTCATTCGTAACCCTTATCCCATCTACCTGGAAGTCGCGATGCGATTTTGTATTGTATTTATATTCTTTGCTCGTGCATTTAAATAACCACGGAATAGATCGCAATCTTGCTTTCTCAAATTCTGTTCTATCATAAAATCGTGCTTAGTTTTAATTTCGAGAACGGGACTTTTGTAGCGCATAGGTTGCAAGCCTCTCTAAGAAACGAAGGGTCTCTTCGAAGTTAGCCAGTGATTGGAACAGAGTAGCCCCAATCTAGCTAATAAGTCAATGGTTCATAAGGTCCATTTTATCGGTATCATTTGATATCCTCTACCGCTCTTGAAACTTCGTGCTTGTTCACAGTTATTCTTCCTCGTCTTTTCGTACCATTGACTCTCGTCCTTCCTATTTTGGGGGTCGACAACCGTGTTGCTTAGAATTTAGCAGAGGTTATAGTATAAGTTAGTTGATAATTGAATTGTTGGTTGCTTGATAGATATGCGAGGATTATAGATACCATAGGCGATAGATATCCATTGGAAGAATTTGAGCAACTAGTTGGATGATTATAAAATTTTAGTGACCAAGCTTTGAGGGAGTAGTGTGACCAAAGGTGGGTAGAAGTCCTCGATGATCGTAGTTATAAAATGGCTAGAGAGGGTTATAAGATATTTTGATTATTTAATTTGAGGAGATTAAAGTTAGGATAGACCTTCTTTTGAATAGTTAAGAATAATTATGAGTAGAATTTCGAGGACGAAATTATTTTAAGGTGGGTAGATTTGTAGCTCCCCTTCCCGAAAATTTTAAAAATATTTTATTACTATTTATTTTGTTACCAATATTATCAAGAATATTTTTATACGATATTAATTTATTATTACTGGTTATATATTATTGATAATAAATGTTATATATATGTACGTGATCATATTTATATAGATAGGCTCTACCTAGGAACGATACTTTTGGATTTACTAGAATTTATGGAGTATTGTATGAGTAGATATAAGAATATATAGATAAGTATATATATATATAAATAGATATAAATAAATATATTACACCTGTGTACATATTGTTGAAAGGACCCTACACTAGGAAGACGTGATATTATGATATCTAGAAATTAAGTAGTAATGTATATAAATATATATATATACATAGGTATACGTGTATATGTGTAGGTATTTATATATAAAATGGGTGTAATATGTATGAATATATACACGTATACAAATAAATACATGTATTGTGTATATATAAATATTAATATAATAGGTGTGTATGTGTATATATAAATATATATATATACAAATACGTATATATAAACATATATAATATAATATGTGGGTATGTAGGTATATATATATGAGTAAAGATATACATACGTATATGTGCGTGTATAAGATATATATAGGTATGTATATATAAATATATTAAATGGGAGTATTTAAATGTATATATAAATATATTATGCAAATGTGTGCATTTGTATACATATATATTATATAGATGTGCAGGAGTTATTATATATATATATATATATATATATATATATATATAGATATATATACCTACTAACAATAGAAAGAATAAGAAAAAGAAAAAAACCCAACTTAGCTTCGACTCAGACCTGACCCAAGCTCTCTTCAAGCCAGCCTGGCCCATCCACCATAAGCTTTAACAAGTTTGCACCAACCCCTTAATTCCCAGCCAAACCGAGATCAGTATAAGCAGAACCAAACCTAGCACTGCTCGGATTTTTCCAAGTTCATATATATATATACATTGCGAGAGGGGGATTTCATACGAAACCCTAAAACCATGGTCCGCCACCCCTCCCCCCCCACGCCTGGGCGCACCCCACGCGCTACCGCCGCACGTCGCCGGCGGCAGGCCGGCCACCAAACAGCGCGCGTGCGCAAGGACGAGCGGAAGCAACAGCAGCGGTTGCAATAAAATGGGCAACTTCACGACGAGTTTTCTTCCTCCACACTCATCGGTTTCACGAACCGATTTAGCGGGTATGTTCCCAATATATACGAGATTATTTCCTTTCTTTTAGATTAAATTTAGATGGTTTGGATTGGCCGTTAAATCGAGTTAAATTCGACCAAAAACCTGTCCAGAAAACAGGACGATTTCAGTCCAACTACCCATATTTGAAGATCGATTGCGATCGATCTAGTGTCGTTTTAGAAATTCTAATTGAACACAATTTTAGTCAACATATAGGGCTTCACAACCCTTTTTGCGGAAATCGAAATCATCGATTATGTATCAAGAAATTAGATTCCAAAGTTAGAGAAAAATCTGTTTTTAAAACATTGAAATTGTTCCACACGACGTGCGTCCCGCCAAACCGGGCGACGTGGTCGCGCACCGTAAGCTTCGAAAGCTGCGTAACGGCTTCGTGGTCGTGTGGGCTTTGGCGGAATTCAATTTGGTCGCGTGTGCGCGACGAATTTGATGCGTATCCGTCGAAATTCACCGTATCGTGCACGTTGTAAATTTCTTAATTACTTTGTGCACGTTCGTCAGATCGAGACGAAACTTGCGCCAACAGGACCGTATCATTTTTCTGGTCATGTATGCCAAGTTTGGTCCAATTCTGAGACAGTGGAATCGTACGTCGTTTTGCGGGCCCCACGGTCCCACTCAACGAGCGATTTTGTACACGGCCCGCCGGAATCCAACTTTGGACATACGGTTGGGTTCGTATCAGAAAACTGGATCCGTAGACATGTAGTTTGACGACTTTAGAGACCACTGACTCTGGCACGTTTTTCGGTGCAAAGCGGGTCCAACGGCGGACATCGTTTTTGTCCGAAATTACCGTTTTACCCCTGTGTCCAGAATTGGACTTAAGGACAGGCAATCCTAGCTAATTGGACTATTCTGAGATCATTGGTATTGTCTGTTTCAGCTTCCAGGGACTGTTGTACGGGTTTTGACTATAGTGGCACATTGAGTAGTTCAGATTGTCGGTTTCACCAGCACAGGACCACAGGCGAGTACAGTTTATTGTCTGCATTTCGATATTGATCTTTACTATATTTTATTGATTAGTCATTGGTTATGTGATATTTTTATACTCTATTATAAATTATTGAGTCGGGAATGAGAAGTACCAAGGATGTGTGATCCGACCGTAGACATTGTAGATCTCGTAGACGTTGTAGATCTCGTAGACATTGTAGATCTCGTAGACATTGTAGATCTCGTAGATATTGTTTATTTTTATGCAGTAGATCTCGTAGACATTGTTTATTTTATGCAGTAGATCTCGTAGACATTGTTTACTTTATGCAGTAGATCTCGTAGACCTCGTTTATTTTTATGCAGTAGATCTCGTAGACAATGTTTAATTTCTGCAAGTAGATCTCGTAGACAGTGCTTATTTTTCTTGCAAGTAGATCTCGTAGACCGTGCGGTGTAGCACCCCAGACCGATCACATGTCAAAGGTACTTCTATCGGTGGAAAAGTATATTGGTCTATTTATTACTATTGATTTTTCTTACGGCTTTACTGTTATTTTCAAAACTCATGATTGATGCCTAACCTTTGTCTTATAGTCATTTTCTTTATTTGAAATTGCATTCAGTGAATTGTGCTCGTTCCATTCCTGACTGGAAACCAACATTTTCAGGTTAGCCGTGGATTCACTTAGCTTGGGAAGTGACGGGAATACTTGCAGACGAGCCTAGAAGACTAGTTAGATAGTCAAGTTATAGTCATTCAATATTTGTACAAGTTTATATTTTCCTGCAAATGTAAAACTTGTGATCATTGTAAATTAAATTAATTATGTGAATGAGCATCTTTGTGATTATGATCTTCATGGCCGTGACAGCGTTCTACCGCCGACAATGCGGCGTAGGCTGGCTTGGACACGTCTCGTATCCGTTTAAAAAAAAAAAACGGGTGCGGGTCGTGACAGTCCCCCTTGGAGGACGCAGGACTTGAGGCCGACGAGCCGAACGCTTAGCTAGATATTTTCCAGTTTCCAATTTTGTTGTTTTAAAATTTTGTTAAATTGAAATCAGCATTCATTTCAGTTCTTTTACTTTCTAATTGTATTTATTCAAATGTTGAATAAAGTTTTTTTAAAATACCCGTCTATTCAGTAGTGACAAATGTATAGATGTTGTTGTGAATACCTGCTAATGGAACAACTTACTGCCGCCGTCTCACAACGGTGCAGGCTGGGCATGATCCGGTTCGGCCCAATTATTTGGGATCGGGTCGTGACAGTTCCTTTCCTTTGTTTGGTAGCCACAAACTTGGGAATCAATTTCCTGACAAGGGAAAAAATTGGTGGGAATATGGTTCCACTCAAGACCCATGGAATTGATTTTTCCTCCTCCTTTTCCAACATTTATTACAAAAGTTATGACAAAAGTAACCATGTATCATTGCTTATTTTACCATTAATGTTATTTTTTTATAATATTATTTTTATTTTAAAAGGTAAGGATATTATTAGAACATTGTTATATTTTGCTTTTCTTTCCTAGGTAGTTTCCTTGTTTTACCAAACAACGGAAAGAAAATGTGACAAGAATCCTATTTTCCTATTCTCATGGAAAATACAAGGGAATTCATTTCATTTCCATGAACCAAACAAAGGTCTCCTTTGGTTCGCGGAATCATCGGGTTGGGAAAGAAAATGATTACTTTCCTATGTTTGTGTGCCAAAGGAATTGAGGAGGAAAGGAAAGTGATTCCCAATGGAAGAAAAATTAGGAGAAAAAGTGATTCCATCCATCCAAACAAGGAATCACTTTCTCACATTGAAGTATTCACTTTCCTTTCCAAATTCCTTGGCATTCCCAAACATCGAAAAGGAATATCAATGGGAATTGTAATTTCACAAATGAAAGGAAATGCCAAGGAATTGATTTCATTTCCCTTATATTCTGCGAACCAAGCGAGACGAAACTCTCCATCACTCATACCAATTAATGTTGTGCCCCACATCATTAAATTTATTCTTTTATTTGTTGCCACATAGGATAAAAATGGAGAACCATTGGAAAGTGTTTATTTGTATGTGTAATTTCTATATAGAAACTCTACCAACTAGGACATAAATTTCCATAAAGTACAATAACATGTAAGATAGAAACCCAATTTTAGAAATCCCCATTGGAGATGACATTATTATTATTTTGAGGTGTCTTTTTCTCCGTGCCGGCGAGCAACTTCAAGGGAGAATTCGAACCGCGTCCATCCCCACGGGACCCTCCAATGTACCCAATGGGCTACACCCCCCATAGACTCTTTTTTAGGCTAATTGTAAGGGCACTCCACATTTACTTGGGGCTAGCCCTTACTAGGGGATAGCCCATAAAAGTGGAACTTTTACTAGGGATAGCCCGAATTTTACTTGGGGCTAGCCCACCCTCCCCCCCAAAAAAAAACCCTTTCTAATACTTTATTTCATCAATTTCTTCCTCTCCCTTCTACATTTCTAAAACCTAAACCCTATGTCTCTTCTCCATAACTCTAATTCCAAATTTCTAAACCCTAAATTCCTTCTTCATTCCTTCAATTCCAAGCAATGGCACCCAAGCCAAAACCTTCATTATAATCTAGATATGTTTTGACCTATTTTGCTATTTTTTTTGTTTTAAATTTATTGAATCTTTGGTAATGCTCAAAATAGTTTGATAAAATAGATTAGAACAAATTTAGGGTTCATGTATGTATCTTTCGAATACGATAAATTAATTTTTTGCATCAAATCCTAACCCTAGAATTATTGGTTTTGGCCTACAGTCGGCTACAAAAACGACAGGACTGCATGCAGTTGCAGTCCTGCAATACAATAGGACTGCATGGAGTTAGGCAGTCCTGCAATACAGTAGGACTGCATGCAATCTGGTTAATATTAGGACTGTATACATTCATGCAGTCCTTCCTATTTTGTGACTGATAAAATGGACTGCAAGCAGTCCCACAGTCCTACTGTATTGCAGGACTGCAAGATTGTATGCAGTCATGTCGTATTACAGGACTGCAAGACTGCATACAGTCATGTCATATTGCAGGACTGCATACAGTCCTGTCGGTTTTGTAGCCGACTGTAGGCCAAAATCAATGATTTTAGGGTTATGATTTGATGCAAAAAAATAACTTGTCGTGTTCGAAAGATATATACATGAACCATAAATTTGTTCTAACCTATTTTATCAAACTATTTTGAGCATTACTTATGTGACCTAGAAATTTTTGGAAAAAAAGAGAGCAAGAGAGGGAGAAGAGAGAGAAGAGAGCAACAAAAGAAATGTTGGATTTTATACCCATATGTGGGCTAGCCCCAAGCAAAGAATAGGAGTGGCAAACTTGTAAATATTTGAAAAAATGGGCTAGCCCCAAGTAAAATGTGGAGTGCCCATAGAATTAGCCTTCATCAATTTCTTTCTCTTCTATATTCTTAAAACCTAAACCATATTTCTAGATCTTCTCCATAACTCCAATCCCAAATTTCTAAACCCTAAATTCCTTCTCCATTCCTTCAATTCCAAGCAATAGCACTCAAGCCTAAACCTTCATCACAATCTTGATATGTTTTGACTTATTTTGCTATTTTTTTCATTTTAATAATTTTTTCCCAAAAATTTCCCCAAAAATTTCCCTTAACACTAAATTCCTTCTCTATTTCCCCAAAAATTTCTAGGTCACATAAGTAATGCTCAAAATAGTTTGATAAAATATGTTATAACAAATTTAGGGTTCATGTATGTATCTTTCGAACACGACAAATCAATTTTTTGCATCAAATCCTAACCCTAGAATCATTAGTTTCGGCCTACAGTCGGCCACGAAAACGACAGGACTGCATACAATCTTGCAGTCCTGCAATACAGTAGGACTGCATGCAGTCTAGCAGTCCTGCAATACAGTTGGACTACATGTAGTCTTACAATACAGTAGGACTGTGGAATTCCTTGCAGTCCATTTTATCAGTCACAAAATAGGAATGACTGCATGAATGTATGCAGTCCTAATATTAAATAGGACTACATGACTGCATGCAGTCCTACGGTATTGCAGGACTGTCAGACTGCATACAGTTCTACTGTATTACAGGACTGTAAAACTGCATACAGTCCTGTCGTTTTCGTGGTCGACTGTAGACCAAAACCAATAAATTTAGGGTTAGAGTTTGATGCAAAAATTTGATTTGTCGTGTTCGAAAGATACATACATGAACCCTAAATTTGTTCTAACCTATTTTATCAAACTATTTGAGCATTACTTATGTGACCTAGAAATTTTTGGGAAAGAAGAGAGCAAGAGAGGGAGAAAAGAAGAGGGAGAAGAGAGCATCAAAAGAAATGTTGGGTCTTATACCAATATGTGGGCTAGCCCCAAGCAAAGAATAGGAGTGACAAACTTTTAAATATTTGGAAAATTTTGGAATAGTCCTAAATAAAATATAGAGTGCCCATAGATTTAGCCTTTTTTTTATTGTCAAATAACATTGAGTGATTGACTTATATTCTTTCTTAATAACCTCTAATATAAATATTAGAGGGCCTTTATATTTTTCTATTTAAATCTAATATTAATTATAGTTTATCTTTTATATGAAATCAGACGGTCTATTTGAACTTATTACAAAATGATAAGACCCAATTGATATCTGGCCAATCCATTCTTGGTATTAACGTAGCATTCTTCCAATTGTCAGGTTCCACAATTATTTTAGGATTCCAAACATCTATATTATTATAGTACGGCTTCAAAACTGCTTAAGGATGAGCAGTCTAAGTCGTATGCATATCAACAATTAACTAAAACAATATATGAAATAAAATAAAAATTAGTCTTAATGAGTCGTTATAATTAAAAATTAAGAAAAATAATATCATAACTAATAGCTTAACTATCTGATATTATCTAATACCTACACATATATCTATAACAAATTCTAATTAAAATTAAACATATATATAACTAATCCTAATTAAAATATAAACATAGATATAACAAATATTAATTCAAATTAATTTAAATAGTAAATTACTTTTTCAACAGTATCAGTAAAAAAAATTTTATGAATTTACTAATACTCCTCTTTCTCTATCCTATAAACAGAAAAGTGAAACATGTTGGCTTTGGTTGTCCATCTTCTCTGGGAGAAAAATCTACTTAGGTCTCACTCTACATCAATTATAAAATGTAAGTTTGTATCTTGTTGGCTTTTTGGTTTGAAATTTTTTAGTTTGTCAAGTTCTTCTGAATTTATTTTAAAGATTCAAAGTTGTAAGTTTTTTTTCTTAATGATGATGTTTACAGTTAAAAATAAATTTCTTAATTTCTTAATTATATAATATACTAACATTGGTCATGATAAAAAAATTTGCAAATAAAATATTACTTATATTGTTAAAAAAGAGCTTTTTAAAAAAATAAATTTGACTGAAATTAGAATGTTTGGTTTGTGATACTTCTAAATTTTTTTCAAAAACTTATACTTGAATTAGAATATTTGGATTTAGAAAGAAAGGGATCAAATTATATAAGGAGAGGTTCCCAACTCTTCTTCCAAATTGTCTACAATCCAATTTCTTCCACAATCTAGATGTGTATCGTGTCTGTGTCGCCATTTCCATCCATTATATATTTTTACATATACAATATTCTCCATCCCGTGCCCGACACGTCGGACACCATCCCCTTCAATCCCTCGTATCTCGCAGGATACAACGCCGACACGTCGACAAAACCCTAACCCTACACCTTTTCGATAACACCCGCCGTTCCCGACCAGCATCCAGTCATGCTCTGTCACCACCGGGCATCCCTCTCCTAGCACCGCCATCATCATTTCGACACAACCACCTCCTCAAGACCACACCACCTCCGTCTCGCCACCAGCAACGCCGTCACCACCGTCACCCCCTACCAACTGCGAACCCAGCCATCAAACCACCGTCACCGCCAACATCGCCGGCGACTTCCCAAAAACCACCACCACCGTCACCACGACGACCACAATAGAAGAAAAAGAAGAAGCAGAACCCTAACCTTGTCTTCCGGTCCCGGCAGCGCCGATCTTCTCCGCCGTCCTCCGCACGAACGCCCCGGAGATCGGCCCTTCAGCGCCAAGCCGCAGCACCGCCCGGCGGCTCCTGTTGTCGCCATGCAGGCGCCGCAGGGAGCCACTGCCTCCCTCTCAGGTGGCTCTCCATTGCGCTTCGCCCTCAGCACCGCCTCATCCAGCCCGTGCAGGCCCAGGGGAGCGCCGCCGCTGCCCCGTGGGGGCGCTTCGACCAAAACCACCCCGAGCCACGCGCCGCCCCACGACCGCTCTGGCGTGCGCGTGACTCAGCCTCCACTGCTCACTTCCTCCAGTACGTCGCTCGCACTTCCCGGCGAGATCTGCGCCGTCATAACGCCATACCAGACGCCGCGACCCTGGAGGAGCTCCGGCCACCACACAGTAAGCCGCTCTCCCTACCCTCTCTCTAACCCCCATCTTTCTCTCCCTTTCCCTCTCCCTCTCTCTCTCGTTCCTCCACTCTTCTTCCTCTTTAAAAATTTTCCAGTTATTTTCTCTTTCCTCTCTCTCTCTGTCTCTGTTCTCTCAAATAAAAGAATGCAGCAGTAGCTGCTGTAACATTTTTATTTTTTATTATTTTATTGTTTCATTCAAATTGGTTTTTGGTTATTTTGTTACTTAACATATTTGAACCAGTTTTGATAAAAATCAGTATTGATGTATAGACGTAATTATATTGTTATGTTATTTATCATTAATACTTTGTTTTACTAGTAGTATCATTATATCTATTTTTAGTATATATACATTGGAATATTTCTAGACTATATTATTGTATGGTTTTACAAAATATAATTTTATGGTACAAAATATGCTATTATAATTTATTTAATCTAAAGGGAATATTTTGTATAGTTAGTGTTTTATCCTAAATTGATATTTCCAGTATGTACCTAAAAAAAGAAAAACCAAGACAAAAACATTTTAAAAAGAGTATATATATATAATTTCTATTATTACAAACAAATTTTTATTATGATTTTAAATATTGTTAGGAGACTTCTAAAATGATATATAAATAATTTTCATATAGTTGGGAATATCTCTTTGTGTATGTATATTCTTTAAGGAATAAATTTTTTTTCTAAGTTAAATTCTCTTAAGATTAGCTTGTCCTTGATCGTAACTAAAACATGTGTTCTTATTTTCTCGCAAAATTTGTACCCTTCACATTGAAAATGACTAGTGGACTATTGGGACATGCCAGACTATCGAACCACGCCAGGCGACACACCAGGCAAGACACCTTGCCTTACTGTTTAAATTTTCTGCTCAATATCATGCATGTTTTGTTATTTTTAAGTTGTTTCTTTCTAAATTATATATAGATGCAAATTACAATATTTTATGTAATTGCTTAGAGTTAAGGGACTACCATATGTTTAGAGCATCTCATAAACCGTCACGATGTACCACGGCTTGTGTGTGAGTTGTGAGTCGCATATAGCTTCAGACTTGCGTACCGATCGTACATCGGTACGTACAGGTCGTGCATTAGGATATAACTGCTAATAGATTTGTATAAAAGACTTGGCAGTTATTAAGGATTAAACAGTGTTGTGGAGACGATGCATGTGTAGTATCATGGGGAGGGATGGGACAGCTACTAGCGTAGGGGCTACATTTATTTTTATGCACATTTCGGAGATAGTGTCTCGGATGAGCGCTACGTGTTACCCGGCCGATAGTGTCTCGGATGAGCGCTACTTGTTGGCCACTCTTTATTACTTGCTTGCGTGAATCCGTTACAGCCCCTGCGTAGAACGTTGTCCTCTAAAGTGCATTCCACATAGAATGGTTAGGAACCTTTACTCATGCATACTTTTCTGTTGAGCTTTTATTATTCAGTTTATTGGTATAATATTATGTGTCTTGTTATGTCCCTCTGAGGACCTGGTGATTTCTCCATGTGCGTGTTTCGTGGTTTCTTGCAGGTGCTCTAGCTAAGGCCATTCCTTCCTTCGTGATGATTGCTCTTGGACTCGTCATTTGCTTTGCTCGAACAAATCATTTATTTGTACATTTTTTCTTATTTAAAATTTTGGTAGCGGATATGTCTCCGTCCAACGTTTGTACAAATGACTATTTGATCATATCATTAAACCTTATTAATTATGGATGAGATTTATTTAGTTTGTCATGGATTTCTACATTTCACAGCTTATGTATACATACGAACATCTCTTATACTCGTATGTATACAGCTGGCATGATACGTATCTGGTTCCATGTATTTTGGGACTGGGGCGTTATATGTTTTTGTGGTGGCCCATGCAGGTCAAGCTTATCACCTCGGTTACGTAATTATACCGATGTGAGCCTACATATAGGATTAGAGTATAGGATCTCATCCACCTGCTTGACCCTCTTTCTTGACTAAATTTTTCGAATCACTTGGTCAACTTCATTGATCTATATCTTGCTTGAGCTCTTTCTACCGTAATCCTTATTTCCACACTTGATAGGAAGATGACTACACTAATATATGCTCATAGGTCAATCACATGGCTAGAAGGATTACATTGACAACTAGTATGCATTGAGATCATCTTTGAGTTATAAAGATATGAGGATAAGAGATACCATATTTTTCTAGAAGTATGAACTTAAGGATTAGTTAATTTCAAGTTGGGTAGTAGCAACATTAATAACTTCAAAGGATTTTTAGAACTTTAATTTGATCTATAAAAGGATAGTTGAATCTTTATACAATTGAGAAAGGTAATTGGTTTGATTTTGATTTTGAAGGTCTTTGAAAAATATTTATGATTCATTTATTATAGCTATACATCCTTGAAGAGATATAAAGTTAGTTGATTTTTTTTAATTTAAATGCTGCCTCGAGATTTATGAGGGCGGTTGATAAAGCTTGGTTTTAAATTGGGTTGTATGGTTCACAATTAATAAGTTCATGAAATTTTGAATTTCGAGTTTGAAGTAATGATATCGAAATTTTGGTTTAAAATATTTGGAAGAAATGAAAACGATTATGAAGAAAAATTTCAAATTTGAAATCGTGTCATTTGATTGAGAATTTACAAATCTATTTAGATTTTGGGTTTAAAAAGTTATGATTATGGATATCAAATTTTGGTTATTTTTTTTGAATATTGAGTTTAAAAATTTAATTGCTAATATAATTTTTTTTGGAAAAGTTACTAACGATGTGATGAAAAGTCATTTTGATTGATTAAAGGAATTACCATTTAAAAGTTGAGATTATGTTTGAATGACTTAGAATTGAAGTTATTATTGATGAGTGCGTTAAAATATTGAGCGAAATTTTTTAGATTGCTCATAATATGCCAAGGGTTTAACTTGAGGATTTTTGAGAAAATTTTGGAGTTTTAAAGTTATGAAGAAATATTGAAATTTTATAGATTCATGGTTTATGAACTCTTGAGTTCGAAGGTTGGAGTGAAAGCGTTAAATCTTGAAAAATTTAGTAGTAACGGGATGAAAGATCACTTGGAGATTTATGGAAGGGATTAAACTTTTAATCATGATTAAATTAGACGGCTTGGAGTAAAATACAAATTATGGTTGTTCATTTTGGAATTTTTTTTTTGAAACTCTTTGAAGGAAACTTGGGTTTTAAATTTTAATGATAGGCCGCCAAGATAACCCTAATGGGTTAGAAGGTTTCCCCACTAAGTGCCATATCCCTCATGGCCATGATAGTAGTATAAACACAAGTGTTGTTAGTCATCTACAAATTCATGTGGTTATATTTCAATCTTGACTCACTCGACCTTCCCTCAAATCTAAATTTTATCGTGACTTTAACCATTTGAAACTTGAGAAATGATTAGATTATTCCTTGATCGTACTCCATCTAAGTAGCTATAATATCTCTAGAAACGGTATCTAACATATTTACCTTGATCTACTAGAATCTAAATTATCTTTATTTTATGCGTTAACTTGGTCATTTATTTTGTACGTAAATCATTATCTCATGAACTCCCAATTTCTATTTTAAATTCTTTTGTGCCCTTTACCGTGACTTGGATATTTGGAGCACAACACTAGACTTTTCCATCCAGCAAATTCCATATGCAAGACCTAGACGAGCCCACCTTCATGTAGACATATCATGTCCCACTAAAACACGTCCTCTTGCACTCTATTTTTATGATGCGACTCTCAAGTCAAAATGGCTAGCCTATAAACCCTACCATAATACTATTGTCCTTTCTGACTTCGGTTAGAGACCAAATCTTGACTCAAATCTTTTCGACCCAAGGAATGATTGTGATCTACTTAATTCCATAATTGCTTAACTTTGTGTTTATTCTTGATTGCTTATCCTTTATTTATCTTGGTTTACTTAGACCCATAACATCTTCATAACCCTCACCACGACCCTTGAACCTAACCATATATATTTTTTCTTTTCGGCTAGCTTCCTCTCGAGGATTTCCTTAACTCCTTCATGATTCATGCAACCTTGGTTCGTATATAATTTTGTGCAAAGATGGAGACCGGATCACTACCCCTTTCAGTCACATGGGACTAGATTAGAAAATTCCATAGAGGAGACTAATGGTATAGTTGGTTAAGATGAGTAGGCAATTACAAGGTTTATAAGATTTGACATAAGTTAAATTTTTTTTTGTTGATAAAATTGAGAAAAGGTGATATTATTTTTAAGTAGATGGTATACTTATAAGTGACAAACAGGTTCAAGAGTAATCAAGAATATTGAAGATGGATTTCTATGATGGTACCTTAAAGATAAATTTTTACATTGTTAAATGAGTATGTGAAGAGTTTGATTTTTTACTTAGACTAAATTCATTGAGGGTTTAGTGAATTTCAAATTCAAGAGGATTACGAAAGACAAAATTTAGCTTGAGAAAAAAGAGGTATATAAATAGATATGTTAAAAGAAGATTAGAGGTTATTGAATCAAAAGTTTTAACATATCAAAATTTCTATTATGAGATATAGGATTTAAACATATCTCTAAGGAATCAAATTTCTGTGAGTTGGATTTTTGGGAATAAATATCAGTTTGAAGGTCGGATATATACGTAAGTATGCCTCGAAGAATTTCTAATAGTTTATGAGATTTATTTGAGGATAGTTATAAAGGAATGAAAATATGTTTCAAGGAAAAAAGAGAGGTTATTATTCAATATAAATCTTTGAGGGGATTCAAATTTTGGAGAAAAAGAGAGAGAGAGAGAGAGAGAAGAAAAAGTGCCTTTTAAGTTTATGGAATATGAAACTTGAGAAGAAATCGAAGCCTTGAAGAATTATTATTAATAAAGGCAATGGTGATGACTCGAAGATCATGACGATATTTAACACGACTCAATTATTAAATTAGTAATCTTGGAATGAGATAGATGAAGTTATTAACAATCTTTGTGATTTTATCGATCCTAGCATTGATGGTAGCATGATCGAATTAGACACAGAAGGAGGTCATGCACATTATCATTTCAAAACTACACTATTGATTTATTCTTTTAGTTATCTAATTTATCAATTTTTCTGTTGAAAGTCGTTTTCTTTCCCTCGCCAACGATTTAAATCCTGATTTCTTATCAAATACCTCTTTCCCTCTCCTCCACACTACCTATCCTAGTTATTCCTAAATTTCGAGGACGAAATTATTTTAAGTTAGGTAGGATGTAAAACTCCTAAATTTCTACTATGATTTTTTTTCTTTTCTAAATTAATTTGGTATTGATTTTGTATTCGTAATTGTACGTCGCGTACGAGTTCGCATTATTCGTATTTGTACGTCGCGTGCGAAATTGCGAGATAGTATGTATATTCATTTAAAATATTTTATTAAAAGATTTTTCATATAGAAAAATAAGTATTTAAATAATTGTACTATTGCATCGCGTCGCGTATTGGCAAGCGTTATTTAAAAATGATTATTTTTATTAAATGATGCAAATATGAGTAGTAATTCCAAAAACTATTGTTTCACATTATTTTGTTCAAGAGAGACATGGAATTTACTTCATGCCCACTCGATTTTCGAAAACTAATTCTAATTAGTTTAATTATTTATAAAAATATATTTCAAATATTTAAGTAATTATCATGATTTTCGAAATTTAAAATTATTATATTTTTAATATTTACGAAAAAGATGTTTAAAATTTAGTTTGATTTGATATTTGATTAAATATGATAATTTAAATTTGAGGAGATTTTATTTCAAATAGACTTTAAATTAAGTGAAAGTTTTATCTAGAATTGATTAAATAATTTTAAAATTTATTTAAATTAAATGATGGAATTATCCATCGAAGTTTTAAACTACTACTGGTCCTTATCTGCTAAGGAGCACCACCTCCTATATAAGGAGAGGTTCCCAACTCTTCTTCCATATTGTCTACAATCCAATTTCTTCCACAATCTAGATATGCATCGTGTCTGTGTCGCCATTTTCATCCATTATATATTTTTACATATACAGTATTCTCCATCCCGTGTCCGACACGCCGGACACCATCCCCTTCAATCCTTCGTATCTCGCAGGATACAACGTCGACACATCGACAAAACCCTAACCCTACACCTTTCCGACAACAGCCGCCGTTCCCGACCAGCATCCAGTCACGCTCTGTCACCAGCGGGCATCCCTCTCCTAGCACCGCCATCATCATCCCGACACAACCACCTCCTCCAGACCACACCGCCTCCGTCTCGCCACCAGCAACGCCGTCACCACCGTCACCCCCTACCAACTGCGAACCCAGCCATCAAACCACCGTCACCGCCAACATCGCCGGCGACTTCCCAAAAACCACCACCACCGTCACCACGACGACCACAACAGAAGAAGAAGAAGAAGCAGAACCCTAACCTTGTCTCCCGGTCCCGGCAGCGCCGATCTTCTCCGCCGCCCTCCGTATGGACGCCCCGGAGACCGGCCCTTCCGCGCCAAGCCGCAGCACCGCCCGACGGCTCCTGTTGTCGCCACGCAGGCACCGCAGGGAGCCACCGACTCCCTCTCAGGTGGCTCTCCGCCGCGCTCCGCCCTCAGCACCGCCTCACCCAGCCCGCACCGGCCCAGGAGAGCGCCACCGCTGCCCCGTGGGGGCGCCTCGACCAAAACCACCCCGATCCGCACGCCGCCCCACGACCGCTCTGGCATACGCGCGACTCAACCTCCGCCGCTCACTTCCTCCAGCACGTCGCCCGTACTTCCCGACGAGATCTACACCGTCACAGCACCGTACCAGACGCCGCAACCCCGTAGGACCTCCGGCCACCACACAGTAAGCCGCTCTCCCTACCCTCTCTCTAACCCCCATCTTTCTCTTCCTCTCCCTCTCGTTCCTCCGCTCTTCTCCATCTCTAAATTTTTCCAGTTATTTTCTCTTTCCTCTCTCTCTCTCTGTCTCTGTTCTCTCAAAAAAAGCAGCAGTAGCTGCTGTAACATTTTTATTTTTTATTATTTTGTTGTTTCATGCGAATTGGTTTTTGGTTATTTTGTTACTTAACATATTTGAACCAGTTTTGATAAAAATCAGTATGGATGTATAGATGTAATTATATTGTTATATTATTTATCATTAATACTTTGTTTTACTAGTAGTATCATTATATCTATTTTTAGTATATATACATTGGAATATTTCTAGACTATATTATTGTATGGTTTTACAAAATATAATTTTATGGTACAAAATATGCTATTATAATTTATTTAGTCTAAAGGGAATATTTTGTATAGTTAGTGTTTTATCCTAAATTGATATTTCCAGTATGTACCTAAAAAAAGGAAAGCAAAAACATTTTTAAAAGAGTATATATATAATGTCTATTATTACAAACAAATTTTTATTATGATTTTAAATATTGTTAGAAGACTTCTAAAATGATATATAAGTAATTTTCATATAGTTGGGAATATCTCTTTGTGTATGTATATTCTTTAAGGAATAAATTTCTTTTCTAAGTCAAATTCTCTTAAGATTAGCTTGTCCTTGATCGTAACTAAAACATGTGTTCTTATTTTCTCGCAAAATTTGTACCCATCATATTAACCATGACTAGTGGACTATTGGGACATGCCAGACCATCGTACCACACCAGGCGACACACCAGGCAAGACACCTTGCCTTACTGTTTAAATTTTCTGCTCAATATTATGCATGTTTTGTTATTTTCAAGTTGTTTCTTTCTAAATTATATGTAGATACAAATTACTATATTTTATGCAATTGGCTTAGAGTTAAGGGACTACCATATGTTTAGAGCATCTCATAAACCGTCACGATGTGCCACGGCTTGTGTGTGAGTTGTGAGTCGCATATAGCTTTGGACTTGCGTACCGACCGTACATCAGTACGTACAGGCCGTGCGTTAGTATATAGCTGCTAATAGATTTGTATAGAAGACTTGGCAGTTATTAAGGATTAAACAGTATTGTGGAGACGACACATGTGTAGTATCATGGGGAGGAATGGGACAGCTACTAGCGTAGGGGCTACATTTATTTTTACACATATTTGGAAGATAGTGTCTCGGATGAGCGCTACGTGTTACCCGGCCGATAGTGTCTCGGATGAGCGCTACTTGTTGGCCACTCTTTATTACTTGCTTGCGTGAATCCGTTACACCCCCTGCGTAGAACGTTGTCCTCTAAAGTGCATTCCATATAGAATGGTTAGGAACCTTTACTCATGCATACTTTTCTGTTGAGCTTTTATTATTCAGTTTATTGGCATGATATTATGTGTCTTGTTATGTACCTCTGAGGACCTGGTGATTTCTCCAGGTGTGTGTTTCGTGGTTTCTTGCAGGTGCTCTAGCTAAGGCCATTCCTTCCTTCATGATGATTGCTCTTGGACTCGTCATTTGCTTCGCTCGAACAAATCATTTATTTGTACATTTCTTCTTATTTAAATTTGTTGGTAGCGGATATGTCTCCGTCCAACGTTTGTACAAATGACTATTTGATCATATCATTAAACTTTAGTAATTGTGGATGAGATTTATTTAGTTTATCATGGCTTTCTATATTTCACAGCTTATGTATACATACGAACATCTCTTATACTCGTATGTATACAGCTGGCATGATACGTATCTGGTTCCATGTATTTTGGGACTGGAGCGTTACACAATGGCCTATAGGTGTGATATATATATATATATTAGTATCTATATATACTTTGTGTGTGTTATATTTGGTATTTGTGTTTGTGGTTGTACTTGTTTGCTAGAATAGGCTTGGTGTCACGCCCCGCTCCCGTAGGAGCGATCGTCCTCGCTAAGACGTGATGCCGCACGAGCCTAGATTGCGTTCTTGCAAGGCAGTTTCATAACGGCTGATTACAGCGGCTGCGACGGGGTCGTCGTACAGAAGTCCCAAGCAGAAACATTGAAACATGCAACAAAAATTTAGAAGCAACACACAAGTTATTCAAAAGTGCTTTTTATTGATATTGAACAATAAGATTATAATGGGGCGCAAGGCCCTGATTACAAGTCTCTCAAGCTCACTTTTCTCTCATTTTACAAGTCACTCTGCTCTCTCTCATCTCTCGATACAATGCTTCAAGGCGACGAGTGTCAGATTCTGCAGGATGGCGATGTCTATACATTATGTTCCATATAAGTCTTGACTCCACACGGCCGTACGCTTCGAATCGCCAAGGAACTCCGTGCCTCGACGCATCCAAACGAGCTCTGCGCCACGAGTTTCTACCTGTGCCTGTACATGAAAACTGTGTGGGTGTTAGTACTCAACTGTGCTGGTGGAGTAATCTCCTCGCCCACCCATACAAAATTGACACGCTCATTTAGTTTGTGCAGCTTAATCCCTTTTGATTGTCTTGCTAATCTTGCCTTAGGATCAATTTTAAGACAACGACGCCTTGGCCTATACTTGGCGATGCAACGACAAGGTCGTGCCATATTCTATTCGTGACTTCAATACAAATTCGAGGCAGTGCCTCATCGAGTAGAACTTAGGCAACTCGACCATGCCAAGACTCTCACTTCTTTCATGCGCCTCTAGACCATTCTCGTGCCAACGACGTCAAGGGGATGACTCGTGCTGATCGTGGCAATAAACTTGAACGTGCCTTAAGATCGAGGCCATGCCTCGCATATCAACAAGACTTAAGCAAACTTGCCTTATGGCCCATCCAGACTTAACTCGAAACAATGATGCCACATTCATACCAAAGCACGTGTCCTTGCTATAGCCCAATCTTAGGCTCCAGAATGGTGATGCAACCGTGCATACCTAACTCGTGCCGATTCAAGAATTATGCTTGCAATAAGCATGACTTGTTAACCCAACTCGTAACCTGCTAGTACTCGATACAATCCAAAGGCATACACGCGGATAGTCGCTCTTGCCGACACATCTATATGAGTGGTCACTAGAAATGTCAAGCTATCCTGGATCTTTTGTATACAGTGACCATTCGCGTGGCGAGGTACAAGCTCCCATCGAATGACCCATAACCTATATTGTAATGGTTCACTTCAACGAGTAGTACCGTCGATGAAGGCCGTACAATATCTGTAATTCCTCCTAGGTCGACACGAAACCGGCGCCCTGGGATCGCTCGAGAAATTTCGCCCTTGTGCACAAGTTGTCCAATGACCATGCAAGACTCAACTCGATCTATCAATTCCTTCCTTAATCATGACCATGCTTTCCATCTTTCTATCGAGACTCCCAAGTAGCAGAACTGATCTCGTGTGATTCCTGATCGAGACTTAGCGAGACTCCAAGTAGCGGAACCGATTTCGGGTGATTCCTTATCGAGAATTAGCGAGACACCCAAGTAGCGGGACCGATCTCCTTATCGAGACTTAGCGAGACTCCTAAGTAGCAGGATCGATCTCCTTATCGAGACTTATCAAGACTCCCAAGTAGAGGGACCGATCTCCTTATTAAGACTTATCGAGACTTCCAAGTAGCGAGACCGATCTCGTGTGCTTCCTTACCGAGACTTAGCGAGACTCCCAAGTAGCGGGACCGATCTCCTTATCGAGACTTATCGAGACTCCCAAGTAGCGGGACCGATCTCGTGTGATTCCTTATCGAGACTTAGCGAGACTCCCAAGTAGCGAGACCGATCTCGTGAACGAGACTAATCGAGACATCGAGACTCCCAAGTAGCGGGACCGATCTCGGCGACAACCAGTCGCGTGGACTTCTTTTGTCCGTGGCGTGCTTTACACTAAACCAGTCGTGGCTCATGCCTTAGGCAGACCTTGTTCTCTAGGCGACACTATCGTTCAAGTCATATACTTTATATGACGAGCCTTGTTTTCGTGGGACTACGTGACTTGGCAACCGCAGGAAACAGGGGACAGTGCTTGCTATGACTTCGATAGCCCAGTACAACTCTTTTCTAACTTATTCGGGCAACGACTTGACGAGCAAAGGCTACGCCAAGCTTCACATCGTGAGAACGTGCCGTGCACGCGTTCGACTTGAACAACCAAGTTCTCGGGTGCCTAGACTTAAGCCACAAGTCATGCAATACGAATTAAACCATGTGACATATGAAGGCTATGCCAAGCCTTGGACGACGGGATCGTGCATGCTCTATCAAGCATTCACGTGGGCGACGCCTATGACTTAGGCTAATTCGAGTGTTATGACAAATTAGCAACTTAGGCCAACTCCCTTCTCCCAAGCCACGAGATGAAGGACCGAGTGTCATTCTGAAAGCACGCTGAGCAGACTTCTAGCAGACCGTGGGACCTTTTTCCATGCTCTAACACATTCCGACCCGTCGGAATTATTTCTTTAGCTATGTGGATGCGTCTCTTTTATTATCAAGCCTAACTTGTGCAAGTTGAAAACATGCGAGTTATTATGTGAAGGCTAAGATGAGGCAAGTTTATCGAAACTATCCAACCTGAGCGAGGAGTCGCCTCGACCGAGCGAGTCTTCGAGTAGCCGTTGCGAGCTAAGTTCGAACGCCGTCGGCGTTTCAATTCTTCCGATTGACTGAGCGGAATGGGGCACTACACTTGGTTAGGCCTAGTTAGACTAGGTTTAGACTAGAATGGCTTAGTTGACCTAGTTTGACTAGTATAGTTGACTAGAGTTGACCAAGAGTTGACTTTAGTCTAGAATGACCTAGAAATCATGTAGGATGTATTATAAAGTTCAATATTACCATTCTGGACATGTTGTGACCTGTGTTTCTCTAAATAGGACTCAGATACTCCAGCTCAGACTCATATTCTCATCAGACAGCCAGGATATCAGGAGAATACATTCTCTGACCGTTTCATACTTGTTAGGAATTATATTTTTGTCATAGTTTAATTTACTTGACGCTGGCACGATATTATCACGGATTAGTACTATATAGATCTTTACATGAGATGTTATCTCCCTCAGGTGTATCGAATACATCGTGTCATGTGCTTTTCACGAATATCATGTATTCTGTGGACTCTTATTATTCATGTATACTCATGTGCTCTTATGTACTCTCATGATCTCATGAGCTTCATGTATAAACTATCATGTATAATAACATAACCTGTCTCGATCCTTGTGTATTGATTGGGGCATAGGAGAGTAGAAATAGTCATGTGAATAATTCCAAAGTAGTATAATCATGTACAAACTCTTTAGTATAATTATGTGCAAATCAAGCCGTTCACATGTCTATCTTATACTCTAAATCACATAGTCACTTACAGTTCTCTATTATTATATATAGATAGACTTGTTTATCAGTTTTCTCTCTTTCTTTTCATGCTTATTTCTTACAGCGCTTCATGTATCTTAACCTATCACATGCTTTATATTTTCTGTCAAGATATAAACTGCATGAGATGTATTGTGCTCGTTCCCGTCCTGATTGGACTGTTAAAAATATTATAGGTGATGAGGAGGAGTTCTGTCCTACATATTATAGCACAGGCTTAGATAACACCGGTGACTTGGACCCTCAGGAGGATCCTACAGTTGCTGAGGACTTGCCTATTGACTAGATTAGATTTCTAGACTAGTTCTCATTAGTTGTCTTATTTCATGTACTTTCAGTTTCTGGATATTGATAGAAGTTTGTATATTCAGATATTACTCTCATTGTAGCTGGTTGAAGATTACTCTTTATCTTATCTTTACATCTATTCTCTTTATTCTACCTTAGATGCTGTGATTGAGTTGTAC
Organism: Iris pallida; assembly: GCA_029216955.1. Classification (NCBI taxonomy): domain Eukaryota; kingdom Viridiplantae; phylum Streptophyta; class Magnoliopsida; order Asparagales; family Iridaceae; genus Iris; species Iris pallida. Next base: position 12,195,430 of record JANAVB010020400.1, on the reverse strand, counting down.
CTTTATATTGTCCTCCTTTTAGAGTGTATATCAGTGTACATGTATGGTTATTGCTAGATGTTGTGATCTAGGACAACGTTCTACCGCCGATACTGCGGTGTAGGCTGGACGTACCCACTTCTCGTGCCCTTACACTGGGTGCGGGTCACGACACATTTTTAGTGGTGGCCCATACATGTCCAGTTACAAGTAGTATGATTTTGTAACAGTACTCAAACTAGAGTATCGCTACATCCCGCAGTAGGATATAGGATATAAGTTAAGGTACTCAATCACATTAGGAAAACTCTTATCTAATTCTTGCTGCTAATTTCCTTCTTTTGAAATAAAATGTCCTCCTTTGATTATATCACTTCCTTCTCAGTAATTGATTCTTTGTTTTGATCTGTCTTCAGGATGGTGGAGACACGATCGCAGCATTCTGGTCAAAGGGATACCGCTGAGAGGTCTGCCACTTCTCGCCCGACTAAGCAGGGCCCGGGGACCACAACACCTCTTGTTCCAGCTCAGGTGGGACCGTCTGTAACTTTTGGGGGTGCTCCTCCATCGGTTCCGAGGACTACCCCAGGGGTTCAGGGGATGCCACTACTACCACCTCGGGGGACAGTTGATATGGGGCAGTTCTTTGTCTTTATGCAGCAGATGATGGAGACTCAGTGACGACAGACAGAGGATATGAGGCTGGGCATTGACAATGCCCATCAGCTAGCCATGGTGGCAATATAGAAGGTGACTGCCCAACCACAGGAAGGGCAGATACAGCCGTACCAACCGAGGACTCCGGGTATTCAGGATTTCCAGAAGATGCGGCTGCGAGACTTCAAGGGTACCGATGGTATCCTATATGCCTACGACTGGATCGAATATATAGAGGAGATCTTCCGCCTCGCGGAGATACCAGCTAGGCTTCAAATAGAAGCAGCGGGCAGCCAAATACAGGACCTTGCTCGCACATGGTACCAGACTGACCCCAGGGTTGGTACACAGGGGCAGACTTGGAAGGCTTTTAAGAAGCTCTTCAAGGCGAAGTTCTTCTCCGACACAGTACTTGGCATCTTGGAGACGCAGTTCGAGAATCTGGTCCAGGGGAACCAGACAGTAGAGGAGTACGCTGGAGAGTTCTGCCATCTGAACAGATTTATGGAGGGCCTGAGCGAGACAACGAAGGCTAGGAGATTCAGGAAGGGCTTGATTAAGAAAGGCTAGGAGGTTCAAGGAGATTTTGACGGGAGCTATGGCAGCGGAGGACGACCTCGAACTGAAACTGAAGAGAGGTCGTGATTCATACGGAGCCAGCGGCAGTGGAGGCCAGGCCAAGAGGCCCCATTATCAGCAGCAGCATCAGCAGAAGCCATTCCAGCAGCAGCAGTTCCAGAGTCAGGGTCGTACGCCTTTTCAGCAGAAGTAGATACAGCAGGCGCCTAGACAACAGCAAGTCAGCAGTTGCACTTTCTGTAAGAAGCCAAGACATGTGTGGAACGAGTGCAGGAATAGGCTAGGCAAGTGCCTCCTTTGTGGTTCAGCGGAGCACCAGCTGAGGGACTGTCCCATATCTTCGGGTTGTACAGCTCAGGAAGCAGGAGCCAAAGCTTTGGCAGGACAGCAGAAGGGACCATTGTCGACCCAGCAACAGAAGTTTACCCAGCACCAGCAGCAGACCAGAGGTGGTCAGCAGGGACGAGCCTTCGCCATGTCAGTCGAGGATACAGAGGCATGGGAGATCTGATAGCAGGTTCTGTTCTTCTCGACTCCTTTCCTGTATTTGCTTTGTTTGATTCGGGCACTTCCCATAGTTTTGTGTCTGTATCTTTTGCTATTAGACACCAACTTTCTTCTGAACCATTGCCTAGGGCTTGCAAGATTACGACTGGGGGTGGTATCATCCTCGTTCATGATATTTGCAAGGATAAGAGAGTAGTTTTGGGAGGCCGAGAACTGGATGTGAGTCTGCTCGTAATGTCATTACCGAACTACAATATTATACTCGGTATGGATTGGTTGAGCATGCACCATGCCAGTATAGATTGTCGCGGTGGTAGAGTTCTCTTCAGAGTGCCATGAGAGCCAGAGTTCGAGTTCACCAGATAGAGACGGACCAGAGCAGCGGAGTCTTCTGTGGAGCTTCAGTAGAGGAACAGAGCATGCCACATCCATTGATAGCTGAGTTTATGGATGTATTTCTGAAGGAGTTGCCAGGGTTACCTCCGAACAGAGAGGTAGAGTTCTCTATAGATTTGGTGTCCGGCGCTAAGCCGATATCTCACCACGTCTATAGAGTGAACAACAACGAGCTAGTGGAGTTGAAGTAGCATGTGGATGAGTTATAGGACAAAGGCTTCATCCGATTGAGTTGTTCACCATAGGGTGCACCAGTACTCTTTGTGCCAAAGAAGAACGGGTCGGTATGGATGTGTATCGACTACAGGGCTCTCAACAGCCTCACGATCAAGAATAAGTATCCGCTGCCGAGGATCAATGATCTGTTCGATCAGTTGAGCGGAGCGAAGGTATTCTCCAAAATTGATCTGAGTTCAGGTTACCATCAAGTGAAGGTGAAGAAGGAGGACATCTCGAAGACAGCATTCAGGACACGGTATGGTCAGTTTGAGTTCATGGTGATGCCATTTGGGTTAACTAACGCCCTGACAGTATTCATAAACTTGATGAACAAGGTGTTCCACCAGTACTTAGACAAGTTCGTGGTGGTGTTCATCGATGACATCTTGGTATATTCGAAGACCCCAAAGGAGCACGAGGAGCATCTGAGAGTGGTTCTGGAGACTCTCAGGAAGGAGCAGCTTTACGACAAGCTTTCGAAGTGTGAGTTCTTTTTGGATCAAGTTGATTTTTTGGGTCATGTTGTGACCGGATATGGGATCTCAGTAGACCCGAAGAAGATCAGAGCAGTTGAGGCATGGACAACACCGAGTTTAGTTGCGGAGATCAGGAGTTTTCTGGAATTAGCAGGCTACTACAGGAGGTTCGTTCAGGATTTCTTCCGGATTGCAGAGCCATTGGCTAGGTTGACCCGGAAGGACGCAAAGTTTATATGGTCAGAGGAATGTCAGATTGCTTTCGATGAGTTAAAAAAGCGACCGACGATAGCCCTAATTTTGACATTGCCACCAGGATCAGACAGGTTCACTATCTACAGTGACACCTCAGAAAAGGGTCTGGGTTGTGTCTTGCAGCAGCATGGGAAGGTAATTGCCTATACATCCAGGCAATTACGTTCGTATGAGAAGAACTACCCTACCCATGATTTGGAATTGGCGACAGTTATTTTTGCTCTTAAGTTGTGGAAGCACTATCTATACGGAGAGCATATGGAGATCTTCACAGACCACAAAAGCTTGAAGTATGTGTTTACACAGAAAAAGCTCAATATGAGGCAGCACAGATGGTTGGAGTTGATAAAGGACTTCGAAATTTCTTTGCAGTATCACCCAGGGAAGGCCAATATGGTTGCCGATGCCTTAAGTAGGTATCTGATAGCTATGTGTTTGACGATAGATCGCCACTTGTTAGCAGATTTAGAGAGCCTGGGGATCGAGGTGATTGTGCCAGGAGTTCAGATATAGATGTGGGGCCTTCAAATTCAGTCGGACTTGATGGAGAGGATCAAGTCGACTCAGTTCGAGGATGTTACTCTGCGGTGTATCTGAAGCAGGTTCGAGCAGGATTGGTGGATGATGAGTTTATTCTTGCTGAGGATGACGTATTAAGGTACGGTTCCAGACTGTACGTGCTTAGCGAAGAGCTTCGAGAGAAGGTTATCCAGGAGGCCCATCGCTCTCAGTACTCTATGCATCCAGGTACCAACAAGATGTATAGGGATCTAAAGGAGCATGTATGGTGGTATAGGATGAAGCGGGAGGTAGCTCACTTCGTAGCCAGATGTTTAGTCTGTCAGCAGGTTAAGATAGAGAGGTAGAGGCCAGGAGGACCGTTACAGTTATTGTCTATTTCAGAGTAGAAGTGGGAACACATCACAATGGACTTTATTTCTGGATTGCTGCGTACACCAGGAAAAAAGATACGATTTAGGTCATCTTAGATAGGTTGACCAAATCAACCCACTTTTTGCCATTTAAGGTGGGTACGTCTACGGAGAGGCTAGCAGAGATGTATATGCGACATATTTTTAGGATACACGAAGTTCCGATGAGCATTGTCTCAGATCGGGATAGTCGCTTTACTTCCCATTTCTGGCGGAGTCTGCAGACTGGCTTGGGCACTCAGCTCAAGTTCAGTACTGCATACCACCCTCAGACGGACGGACAGTCAGAGAGGACTATTCAGACACTCGAGGACATGTTGCGAACTTGTGTCTTGGATTTTGGAGGCTTCTGGGAGGATTATTTGTATTTAGTGGAGTTTGCATACAACAACAGTTTCTAGGCCGGCATTAGGATGTCACCATTCGAGGCACTGTACGAGCGTAGATGTCGTACACCCTTATCTTAGGACGACATTGGAGAGAGAGCTTTATTGGGACCTGTAATGACCCGCTCCGCCCTAGCGGAACGTCGATTCAAACGGCAAGTGTAACGACTCAAACGAGCCGTCGACCCGAAGAGTTGGCATCGACCTGATGACGAATCGATGCAAGGCTTACTTTGGCCCGTCAAGAGGAATCCAGACTTAGACTTTCAAAGGCACGCTCGGAGTATCGCTCGGCCGATGCGAACATCGCTAAGGTGGGTGGCTCCGATGAACCCGTCTTTGCTTAGCTTAGACACATAACAATACGGATACTATTGTTAGAATCGCTAGGCGTCAACACCGTGCATGCTAATAAATGAATGACTCAACGCACCTAGCTAAGGGAATAATTCCATCTTGTATGCTTGTATAGAATATGGAAAAGAACATGAAAAAATGTGAAAACTCTCGCACCGTGTTCCACGCTCGTGCTAAGGCACAAGCTTACGTTCAAGTCCCTTATGCGTTCAAAAATGAAACAATGAATGGTTTACAACAATAAAACGGAAGACTATCGACATAGTCGTTCCGAGTAGAGTATAGCAACATTGAAAGACTTCGGGACCGATGGGTCGCCAAGGCGACTCCCGTACGGGGAGTTACAAAATGTATGAATGAATGAATGAGCGAATAAGTGAATGAATGAATCAACAAATGAATGAATAGAATACGTGAAGAATGAATGAATAAACGAACAAGTGAAAGAAAGAAATAAAAGAGTGAATAAAAGATAAGAAAGGAAAGAATGGTTAGCGATAGGTATGACGGGCACGTGCAACGGGGCTCGCTACCCGCGCTGTACGGACGCCAATCTGGTCGATAATGCATTATGGCTCAGAGACGGCCTATGGCTCAAAGACAGCCGTTAAGTTAAATGACAAGTCAATACGAAATGGTCGCGGACAAACGGCACGGGCGATGGAGGGAATACCGTGGCCGTCATGAGGAAGGATTCCGCGGCACGATCGATGGGGGGGTATATCGTGGCCGACCTAGGCGGAATCAGACATGGGACTTACGGGCTGCTTTGAGTGGGGGCTCGGCCACTCAAGGAGACGTAAGGCCAGGCATTTTAAGAGACTATCAAGGTGTACCAGTCATCACGCTTCGATAGGTGAGAATGCCCAAGTGATATATCCTAAATGGCTTATGATGCCAGCGACCCGTGCATGTAGATTAAGTAGGCGATGCTGGTGGCAATCTACGTGCAAGTCCTTGCATTGAAACAAGTAGTCTAAGTTAACTAAATGAAGTGCCTCCTGAACATGCTTGAAATGTAACACTATGAACATGCTTGAAATGTAACACTCTGAATATGCTTGAAATATAACACACCAAATGATAAGAGTACTTTATGCAAATAAGTTAGAGAATGTGCCTACGACGTGCTAGAACCTGAGACATGGACACGCCCTTAACATTGAATGTTTACATGAATCACGTTAAGTTACTACATGTGAATTGTTGACTAACTTGGTTTATTTTGGACAGGAAAGGCCGGACGGTAAGTATGGGTAAGTCGTGCATTCATTTCCATACAGACACTTGAATTCGACAACACGAAATAGGTTACGAAATATGCCATGAAACTGATCCTAAGGCAAAATTAGAAAGATAATGAATGATAGACGGTGTACAAAAGTAAATGGAACGTGTTTGGTAATGATAGCATTGTGGGCGAGCTAGCCTCCCCACCAGTGCATAACAATGTACTGATAACCCCACAGTTTGCTTGTAGGATGCAGGAGATGTCATCAGGTGCGGAGCTTTCCTCGAACGTGTTAAGGCACGGGGCTATCTCTGGAGCCTTGGAGCGTTGCAAGGAGCTGAAGCACCATATACAGGACATAATGTATCGGAACATTGCCATAAATCATTCCATCTTGTAAGCCACTTGGCACGCCTTTTATGTTTCAGAGAGAGAGAGAGAGCTTGAGAGACTTGTAAACTCGGCCTAGCGCCGCTTGTAAACTTCTTGAATATCAATAAAAGAGTTTGAATCCGCCTCTACTTGTGTTCATTTACTTTTCGCTGCAAATGGGGACACTCGTGTGACTCTGTGGCCTAGCTCAAATTGATCGTTTCTGGACTTGGCCTTGCACGGGCGCAACCTAGGCCCGTGCGGCATCACGCCTTAGCGAGGACGATTGCTCCTACGGGAGCAGGGTGTGACAGATTGGTATCAGAGCACGGCTTTACGTCCTTGGACTTCACGTCGATTTCTCAGTTTTGAAAGCTCGTCGTTAGAAAAAGAAGTGTACGCTCTCTCTCATTGTGCCTTAGGATGTTCTATACAATAAGTCTAATATTTTCAAAAGCTCGTACAAGTACTCGGTTTGACGGGATCGATAGGCGAAGGCCTTTGTGCCAAACCATGACGAACGTGAGTCGAAAGAAAACGAAAATGCTAAAAGTTAGCAAACGCAAGGCGTGCTTGAATAATCTTACGCTGACAACGGCGAACGAGTACACGAGACCGAAGTATAGTTCGAACGGAATGGTTTTGCACGCAGCCTTTTGGCTATGTCGTGCCGAGTATCGCGCACCTAGACCTTTGGTGCGAACGAGTTTGCGAGCGAGATCGACTATCGCTCGAACGAGAATAAGTAAGCATGCAAACTCGAACATAGTCCGCACGGGATAGTTATGCACGTGGCCTTTTGGCTAAGTTGTGCCGCGTGTCGTGCACCTCGACTTTTTGGTGCAATCGAGTTGCGAGCGATATCAAGTACCGCTCGATCAGGAACGAAGCTACACTTAGAGTGTATATCGATAGGAATGCTATCAAACTAACACTTAGGTGTGCTCGAAAGATTGATTTGGATTTTGAGGAATAGTACGAACGACTTAGTGCGTCGATACGAGGTGAGCGATTATGCTAGAGATTCATCGAACAAATCTGAAATATGTCTTACCAAATAATACGAATGTGATTATGGATTAAATAGACTGGCTTAAATCCGAGTGGTATATGTGATAGGTTCGGAGAAGAATAAGAATGAATGTCGCCGACTAGTCGAGTGGCTCGAACCCTGAGTAGTGTATGGACCGCATAGAAGTTATTCGAGCGAGACAAAAGGATATACGGATAGAACGAGTATGTCGGCGAAGCGATACGATTGCGCAAAGCCTTAGAACGCGTCACGCTTAGTTGGTCGTGACTTCGAATGTCCCGAACAAGATGTCGTTCGAATAACTTGTCAATGGGCAACGCTTGTTAGAAAATGATTCGAAACAATGAATAAAAATGAATGGTCTTGATCGAAGAAACTTAGAGGATCGTACGTACGATTTCGGATTGATTCAAATGACATGTGACTTGAGTTTTGAACAACGATCTTGAAACGAGCTTGAGGAATAGCGATCGAACTTGATCTTTGATGTCGAGAAAATTATGGAATATCCAGTTCGGACAATAGCATCAGTTGCACGACTCGAAATTGGTTGCAAAGGAAGATCGTCAGGTTACGCATATCGTCGATGGTATTGAGGCGTATCAAAGATTGATATACGATAACTCGGGGGTACTCTGACTCGGCGAATGACGATCGTGCAAAATGTCATTGTTCCGATGGATGCTATACTCGGGATATTGAAACGTGTCGAGGAAAATATAGACGTGGCTCGAGGATTTTCTAGTTGAACGAATGACGGTTGGACTATCGAATAGAGATCTTGGCTTGGAGGAAAATAAAATGTTGGATTTGCTTCGTCAATAACCACAATGTTGACGTTCTTGTCTTATACGAGCGCAACTCCAGCCTCGCACATACGTCACGCCGATTAGGGCGATCACTCCGCGTGAGTGCTGGTATGGTGATTCATACAGCGGGGGTGATCGAACTTGCATAGCATGGCAAATTTGATACATCAACTTGTGGTTTGATGCGAATGTGGACTCAAGAATAACTTAGCGCGCGTGACGGTCGAACTTAAGGATTACGTAGGTCCAATCCGCGTATCGAGAATGAATTAGTCTAGACGCAAGCAAGAGTTACGCCCCGATAAGAATGATTATTCTGCGAGAGCGTTGCATGGTGATTCATGAACCGCTGTAGATAATCGAACTTGCGTGAGATTGGGGCGCAACATATTGTCAAAGCTAGACGACCTCGGGATCGAATACATGAATTGGTTAGACTTGGTGACTTGAATGGATTCGAATATGCGCATCGAATGCATTGATGCGAATAGGTGATCGTGCTCGATGTTTAGAAATTTGAGTGACGCGAGCTTGGGTAGAAAACCCCGTACTATCGACTTTGGTTTGACCCTAGGATTGGGGTCAGTATTGGCATTATTGTTGGAGAACTATGATTCCAATCCTGACATTGACTTAGCCTTGATAAATGGCCTAGCGGTTAGACGAGACGCCCCAGTTTCAAGTGTTAGCAATCAAAAGATTGATCTTGAGGATTGACATGGGTGGATTATATGATGCAAGAATAGGAAACCCTGCTCACGAGATTCGGCTGACATTCATATATTTCAGGGACGCCTGACTATGTGCAGGATACGACTCGAGTAAGAATGACGAATTCTCTATCACGCGGTTTGGTGAATGCATATATTTTGGGGACGCCTGGAATGCGTGTACGATCCAACCAAGTGACACGTTGAATTCCAAACGAGACTTGAGGAATAGAAAGTATCGGGGATTGAGATCGTGTTAAAGAAAGGAATGATACTAGTACGAGCGTGGCTCAGAATCAAAGAAATGTGTGAGCGGAGTGTGCATGAACGACAACGAGATTGGCCCTAAACAAGCGAATGATATGGAATCGTTATCGTGCAAGTAAAAGTTGGTATAAAGAATTGAATCATTGATAGGAAGATATACTCGATGATAGTGCAATACTTGGTCTTGAATCGGACGAAAATTACTTAGACGTAGTCAACCCCGCTAAGAAGAAATCATACTGATTTCATGGACAAGAACGCTTGAGAAGCGAATCGGGTCATCTCGATGACCGAGATAAATGAAAGTGAGTTTGCCTCAGCCTATGACCCTCGTATTTGATGAATTCCAATACACCTCGTGCGACCATTTCAGTCCCATGACACGAAGAAATAGCAATCAAGATGAAGAAACACTTCAATTGAATAAGTACCATCAACTTTAAAATGAATGAAAAGTTATTCAATAAAATCGACCAAACGTATGCGACACGGAACTTAGAAAGGTATCGAGTATGGTTCGATGCCATCGAATGATAGAACCGTTCGATAGAATTGTCTAAGATACGTACACGGCATGGGTTAAGGAACGGTAGGATGACCTGCACTCAGGAAGTCTCGAGGACGAGACTTATTTTGAGTGGTATATTATGTAATGACCCGCTCCGCCCTAGCGGAACGCCGATTCAAATGACAAGTGTAACGACTCAAACGAGCCGTCGACCCGAAGAGTTGGCATCGACCTGATGACGAATCGATGCAAGGCTTACTTTGGCCCGTCAAGAGGAATCCAGACTTAGACTTTCAAAGGCGCGCTCGGAGTATCGCTCGGCCGATGCGAACATCGCTAAGGTGGGTGGCTCCGATGAACCCGTCTTTGCTTAGCCTAGACACATAACAATAAGGACACTATTGCTAGGATCGCTAGGCGTCAACACAGCACATGCTAATAAATGAATGACTCAACGCACCTAGCTAAGGGAATAATCCCATCTTGTATGCTTGTATAGAATATGGAAAAGAACATGGAAAAATGTGAGAACTCTCGTACCGTGTTCCACGCTCGTGCTAAGGCACAAACTTACGTTCAAGTCCCTTACACGTTCAACAATAAAACAATGAATGGTTTACAATAATGAAACGGAAGACTATCGACATAGTCGTTCCGAGTAGAGTATAGCAACATTGAAAGACTTCGAGACCGATGGGTCGCCAAGGCGACTCCCACACGGGGAGTTGTAAAATGTATAAATGAATGAATGAACGAATAAGTGAATAAATGAATCAACGAATGAATGAATAGAATACGTGAAGAATGAATGAATAAACAAACAAGTGAAAGAAAGAAATAAAAGAGTGAATAAAAGATAAGAAAGGAAAGAATAGTTAGCGACAGGTATGACGGGAACGTGCAACGGGGCTCGCTATCCGTGCTGCACGGACGCCAACCTGGTCGATAATGCATTATGGCTCAGAGACAGCCTATGGCTCAAAGACAGCCGTTAAGTTAAATGACAAGTCAATACGAAATGGTCGTGGACAAACGGCACGAGCGATGAGGGGAATACCGTGGCCGTCATGAGGAAGGATTCCGCAGCACGATCGATGGGAGGGTATATCGTGGCCGACCTAGGCGGAATCAGACATGGGGCTTACGGGCTGCTTTGAGTGGGGGCTCGGCCACTCAAGGAGACGTAAGGCCAGGCATTTCAAGAGACTATCAAGGTGTACCAGTCATCACGCTTCGATAGATGAGAAGCCCAAGTGATATGTCCTAAATGGCTTGTGATACCAGCAACCCGTGCATGTAGATTAAGTGGGCTATGCTGGTGGCAATCCATGTGCAAGTCCTTGCATTGAAACAAGTAGTCTAAGTTAACTAAATGAAGTGCCTCCTAAACATGCTTAAAATGTAACACTATGAACATGCTTGAAATGTAACACTCTGAACATGCTTGAAATGTAACACACCAAATGATAAGAGTACTTTATGCAAATAAGTTAGAGAACGTGCCTACGACGTGCTAGAACCTGAGGTCGGGACACGCCCTTAACATTGAATGTTTACATGAATCACGTTAAGTTACTACATGTGAATTGTTGACTAACTTGGTTTACTTTGGACAGGAAAGGCCGGACGGTAAGGATGGGTAAGTCATACATATATTTCCATGCAGACACTTGAATTTGGCAACACGAGATAGGTTACGAAATATGCCATGAAATTGATCCTAAGGCAAGATTCGAAAGACAATGAATGATAGACGGTGTACAAAAGTAAATGGAACGTGTTTGGTAATGATAGCATTGTGGGCGAGCTAGCCTCCCCACAAGTGCATAACAATGTACTGATAACCCCACAGTCTGCTTGCAGGATACAGGAGATATCATCTGGTGTGGAGCTTCCCTCGAACGAGCTAAGGCGCGAAGCTATTTCTAGAGCCTTGGAGTGTTGCAAGGAGCTGAAGTACCATATACATGACATAATGTATCAGAATATCGCCATGAATCATTCCATCTTGTAAGCCACTTGGCACGCCTTTTATGTTTCAGAGAGAGAGAGCTTGAGAGACTTGTAAACTCGGCCTAACGCCGCTTGTAAACTTCTTGAATATCAATAAAAGAGTTTGAATTCGCCTCTACTTGTGTTTATTTACTTTCCGCTGCAAATAGGGACACTCGTGCGACTCTGTGGCCTAGCTCAAATCGGCTGTTTCTGGACTTAGCCTTGCACGGGCGCAACCTAGGCCCGTGCGGCATCACGCCTTAGCGAGGACGATCGCTCCTACGGGAGCGGGGTATGACAGGACCGGAGATGGTTGTTGACGCAGCCGAGAATGTGAAGCTCATCAAAGATCGACTTCGCGTGGCGTAGGACAGACAGCGACATTAGGGCGATAGCCACCGAAGACCTTTGCAGTTGGAGGTACAGCTTAAACTTAGGATTAGGATTTTGTTTGTTTTGTGATTTTTGTTTGATCGTGTGATTGTTATAGTTAAGCTTGAGACCATATTTGTGCTAGGTTGGAGATCTAGTATTCCTGAGGATATCTCTGACACGTGGTACTATTTGCTTTGGGGGAGGTGGAAAGCTTGGTCCACGTTTCATCGGACCTTTCGACATCAGTGGAAGAGTCGGTGATGTGTCATATAGACTGGACTTGTCCCCTACATTAGAGGGAGTCTACAATGTATTTCACATGTCATAGTTGAGACGGTATATGGTAGATCCCAGCCATGTACTGGACCATTCCGAGATCGAGGTGGGCCCTACTCTTAGTTATCAAGAACAGCCTGTGGAGATTCTGGATCGACGGAAGAAGGTGCTGAGGAACCAGACGATATCCTTGGTTAGCGTAGCTTGGAGACACCACTCTCCAGGTGAGTCTACCTGGGAGAGGGAGGACGAGATGCGCGAGAAATACCCTTATCTTTTTTTGCCGTGAGGTATGACTTTTCTATTCTTCTCATCTATTCAGTTTTATCTTTAATTTCAAGGACGAAAATCTTTTAAGGAGGGTAGATTTGTCGCACCCATTTTTCTAGTTAAGGGTATTTTGGTAATTATAAATTCTTTTGATTATTTTAATATATATTATATTATTGGTGTAGTAATTTTTAGCCTTTTGATAGTATAGCCTTGGTGCAACCTAGCCTAGTGTCTCACCATGACTTAGTGACCTAGTAGCATGATTTGTTAGGGTTAGTAATCCTATTCTAGTTAGTCTCAGGTTAGAAGCTATTTAGCAAGCTTTTGATTAGAGGCTAGTTAGAAACTTTTTATTTAATGTTTTATTTTAACCATAGAAAGAGGCCCAAGCCCAACCATTAGGAAACGCTAGCCCATCATATTGTGGCCGGCCAAGTTAGGTCAAGGGGGAAGCCTATTTAATATCTTATGTTGAGAGTTCTTCTCTTTTCATTTCCTTCTCCTCCTGGCAAAAACCTAAGTAAGTATCCCTCCTATCTTTTTCATTTCTTCTCCTTTTAAACCCTAGTCTTTTGTATTAGGTTCTGATCTTTGTTTATAAATTATTGATGGTGAGGAAATTCAGAATTGAAGTGCATTGGAGATTTGGAGCCGCAAGGAGGATCTACACATTTGGAGCTTTCTATAGGAATTCATCTCAATAGGTAATCTCTCCAAAACTCTATAATTTCATGAATTTTTCCCATAGATGCATCCATCTAGGTGTCCCCTAGCTATAAGATGAGTTTCGTAAGAATTTGTATTAATTTGGTGTCCGTATCGGACACGTATCATTGTTCTTGTATTGGTGTTTGATGAAATGCCACAAAGGAATTTTTGAAATCCATTTGAATATGATTGTAGCCCTACAAGTGTGTTTTCATTTTCTCAGGCACTGAGTATCGTGTCGTGTCGTTTTTGTGTCCCAATTTGGACAGGACACGCTGTACGAGCCCTCGCACGCTTGTCCTGCTGATCGGATGGCAGTGCGCAGTTTTTGTGCCACTTGGACACGCAAAACTTGGTGTATGGCTTAGGGACATGACTGACACGTCAGCCCCCAAGTGCCATGTCATCTCGTTTCGTGTCGGACTCGCAAATCGAGCCGCACGGATCAGGGCCAATCGTGCACGCGTGTACAGGCCGACTCTGATACGCGTGTGATTCTTCGACACGTGGACACGTGATCGTGTGGCAGGGTGTTGGACACCTAGACCTATGCTAGGTCCACCCTCGTGCACGATCACGAGGCAAGACGTGGCCTGTGTTGAGTTCTAGATCGATGTGCACGTCTCCACGACGATTGCACTGCACGCGTGTGACCCAATGCTGATACGCAATTCGTGGACACAATCTGGACACGATTTTGACACGAATTTGATACGAGCATGACACACACATGTACCCCTTCCTATTCTCCAGTTTATACTTGGTTTAGTTGTGTATTTTGGGTTTCGAAATCAAATTGAGATTTAATGTTTACAATTTCTTTTTTTTCACTGATACTGAATTTCAGAGTTTTAAACTGAATTAAAATTTTAATATATGGTTAATTGATGATGTTTAGCTTGTATATATACCTGGAATGATGTTTACATAGATGGGATTGCATATGTATTCATGTTTAGGCTGTATCTTGGTTTTGAATATACGGGATACTCGATTCATGACTGAAAACTGAGTTTCAGAATTTTTTTATGATTTTAACTGCTAATTCAAGGTTAATTTGTTGATGATTAACATATATACATGTTTAGATGGATGTTACATAGCCGGGTTTCACATTGAATGAGGACTGAGATCAAAATCTGAGTTTTCGAATGGGCTGGATGTTCAAAAACTTGACTGAACATGAAGTTTAGGTTATATATATTTCAATTCCTGAGATTGACATTATATGGTGCATTTTCCTGAGATTCACATCCCTCTATACATGTCTGTACACATTACACTCTTTGGCAATAATCCCTTGCTGCCAGTTCCATGTTGACAGAACACTAAACTCCTCTACACTCTTACTCTATGTACACTATGACGTATGTACACTAACCCTTCATTAAAATTTTGATACATTTGCATGTTCATTAACTCTCTATACTTGCTGTGACACTATTCACATGTTACACCTCACCATGCTTGACACTATGTACATGTGACACTATACACATTTCACCTTGACACATACACCATCGACACTTGTAGACACTAACACTTATACTCTATTGACACCCACCCACCTATATATGTATATGTATATATATAATGTGAATGAGAATGAATAATGTGAATATATATATATATATATATATATATATATATATATATATATATATATATATATATATATATATATATTTTATGTAGATAATATATATATATATATATATATATATATATATATATATATATATATATATATTTTATGTAGATAATATATATATATATATATATATATATATATATATATATATATATATATATATATATATATATATATATATATATATATATATATTATCTATATATACTTTGTGTGTGTTACATTTGGTATTTGTGTTTGTGGTTGTACTTGTTTGCTAGAATAGGCTTGGTTAGGCCTTGTTAGACTAGGTTTAGACTAGAATCGCTTAGTTGACCTAGTTTGACTTGTATTGTTGACTAGAGTTGACCAAGAGTTGAATTTAGTCTAGAATGACCTAGAAATCATGTAGAATGCATTGTAAAGTTAAATATTACCATTCTGGAGATATCGTGACCTGTGTTGCTCTAAATAGGACTCAGATACTCCAGCTCAGACTCATATTCTCATCAGACAACCAGGATATCAGGCGAGTACATTCTCTGACCGTTTCATACTTGTTAGGAATTATATTCTTGGCATAGTTTAATTTACTTGATGCTGACATGACATTATCATAGATTAGTACTATATGGATCTTTATATGAGATGTTATCCCCCTCGGGTGCATCGAATACATCGTGTCATGTGCTTTTCACAAACATCGTATATTCTGTGGACTCTTATTATTCATGTATACTCATGTGCTCGCATGTACTCTCAAGATCTCATGAGCTTCATGTATAAACTATCATGTACAATAATATAACCTGTCTAGATCCTTGTGTGTTGATTGGGGCATGGGAGAGTAGAAATAGTCATATGAACAATTCTAAAGTAGTGTAATCATGTACAAACTCTTTAGTGTAATCATGTGCAAATCAAGCCATTCACATGCCTATCTTGTACTCTAAATCACATAGTCAGTTACAGTTCTACATTATTATATATAGATAGACTTGTTTATTAGTTTTCTCTCTTTCTTTTCATGCTTATTTCTTACAGTGTTTTATGTATCTTAACCTATCACATGCTTTATATTTTCTGTCAAGATATGAACTGCGTGAGATGTATTATGCTCATTTCCGTTCTGATTGGATTGTTAAAAATATTACAGGTGATGAGGAGGAGTTCTGTCCTACATATTATGGCACATGCTTAGATGACACCGGTGACTTGGACCCTCAGGAGGATCCTACAGTTGCTGAGGACTTGCCTATTGACTAGATTAGATTTCTAGACTAGTTATTGTTAGTTGTCTGATTTTATGTACTTATAGTTTTTGGATATTGATAGAAGTTTGTATATTCAGATATTACTCTCATTGTAGCTAGTTGAAGATTACTCTTTATCTTATCTTTACATCTATTCTCTTTATTCCACCTTAGATGCTGTGATTGAGTTGTACCTTTATATTGTCCTTCTTTTAGAGTGTATATCAGTGTACAGGTATAGTTATTGCTAGATGTTGTGACCTAGGACAGCGTTCTACTGCCGACACTGCGGCGTAGGCTGGACGTACCCACTTCTCGTGCCCTTACATTGGGTGCGGGTCGTGACAAACTATGAAAGATTGAATACCTGTAATGAAATGAATACCATCAACAATCCAGCAACGCGCTCAACAAAACCTACATAGTCAATCTGGAAGAAAAACTAGGTCCTTAGAGGAACGCAACAAGGTACATAATATACAGACCAAGTGTTTAATAGTAATGAATGATAAATAAAGTATAGTAAGACTGATAAAGTTGGTGAATATAACATAACCAACTAATATAAAAATACAGTTTGAGAAACATCACTCGAACACGCGGGCTGTCACAATGTACTCCGAAGATCTGATAGGAACTCTGGTAATTAATAAAAAATCTGCAGTTCCGGTAAGGAACTGTGGTAAATAATGAATCTCCGAGGCTTTGGATAAGAGACAACGATAACATGAGGGAAAGTAGCCCAAGCGCACGGTGTATGTTCTTTCCGTCCATGTGACTTCACGTATCGTATCCACGAGATGCTTGGTCAGACCTCTAGCTATGCCAACGAGTCGTAATAAAAAGAAACAGTACATGTATATCAATGTCATCGTCCTAGAATCAGACACAAAATTCCGTAAATCAAGATGTAATCAAGTACGAGATTCTGTCAATAATATAGTGTCACATGAATATGTCTTAGGGTCAAAGTGTACCCCGCAACGAGTTATCGCAGTAACGCAAGAGTGAATATCTAGTATCGATACCCGATGACGCTAACGTCCATCGGCACCTGAATGTGATTCGGACGCGAAGTACCGTACATGGCCCTAGGTGTTGCAACAATAAAACCAAGCAGATATTTAAAAAGCTAAATATTTTAAACTGAAGTACAAGATTTGCAAGGTACACTTGCATGGAGTTGTCCAAACAGTGATGAAACTGCAATACCAAAGTCTACCCCACTATCCATGAGAACCATACTCCATGCAAATATCTATCAACCTAAATCATAAACAAATATATATCACACACTATAGTATACCTATGACTAATAACTCCCATCTAGGGTGCTTGGGTTTTTTTAGTTGTAATGCCCCATCCCGCTCAGCTCAATCGAAGAAATCGAAATGCCAACGACGTTCGGACTTAGCCATGCGACAGCTTGTTCGAAGTCCTGCTCGGTCGAGATAACTCCTCGCTCAGGGGGTGGCTTCGGTGAACTTGCCTCAGCTTGGCCTTCATACTGAAAAAACAAAAGTTTTTAACTGCACAAGTAAGGTTGGTAATAAAAGAGACAAATCCACATAGCTAAAGGAATAATACCAAGTTGGGTCAGATTGAGTTAGAATATGGAAAGGTCCCATGGTCGGCTTAGAATCGTTGCATGATGTGCTTTCAAAATGACACTCGGTCCTTCATCTCATGGCTTGGGAGAAGGAAAGTTGGTCTGAGTTGCCACATGGAATTAGCCTAAGTCATAGGCGTTGCACGTATAAATGCTTGATAAGGCATGTACGGTCTCATCGTCTAAGGCTTGGCATAGCCTTTGCTTGTCCCACGGGTTAAGTTGTTGCACGATTGAGTTAGACAAGAGCTTTGCTGGCTATCGAAGTCATAGCAAGTACTGTCCTATGTTTTCTGCGGTTATCAAAGTCACATAGTCCCACGATCTCAAGGCTTGTCATATAATGTATGACTTGGGTGGTAGTATCGTAAAGAACACAAGTTGGTTTAAGGCACGACCCACGGTTGGTTCAATAAAACGTTAGCCACGGTCTATGGCACGTAAAGAGCCCGTTTTGTTCAAGTTATGCTTGAAGGCTATCAATTAGCCATTCATGAGTTGAGTCAATAAGAGTATGGAAATACTAGAAAAGATGTCGGGACTGTAGGTCAGTCGCCGAGGCAACCCTGGTTTGGGCTCTGTAAAAAAGTATGTGAAGTAAAAGAAGTGAAACAAAGAAAGAAAAGATAAATGAAATGGTACCGAAATAAAGAAGTGAGTCGAGTCTGCATGGTCATTGGACAACTTGTATACAAGGATGATTTATTCCTCAGACGGTACCTGGGATCCTCGGATGGTGAGCGACCTGACCCGAGGGGTGCACCGTAGAGCTGGTATTACAGGAAATTTGGCGAGATCGTGCCTCATTGTAGACGAACGTACCGTCTTACCCAATTAAGATCCAAGTATAGCTTGTGGTGCTAGTGACCCCTTTCATATAGATGAGTCGGCATAAGAGCGGCTATCCGCGTGCTCGCCTTAAGTGAGTCAAGATATACGTGCACGGTTTGAGTGGGCTACGAAGTATTAGCATGGTATGCAACATAGTCCCTAAGCCTAAGATTTGGCTGTAGACAAGATGCGTGCTTCAGCACAAGATATGGTGTCGAGTAATGAGTTCGTTAGCACAGAGTGCATAAGTTTGAATTGAGTTGTTTTGAAGTTAAGTCAGGAAGGGCCGTAGGGGAAGTTGGTTAAGGCATATTGAGTTGCGAGGCACGACCTCGATATGTTATGGCACGACCATGTTATTATGACACAAGTATAGGCAAAATACTAAATAGGGCACTGTCTCGATTATATTGAAGCACAAATAGAGTTATAGTACGACCATGTCGTTGCATCGCCAAGTATGGGCCGAAAGGCAAGCATGAGTCGGTACATTGATGTTGCAAGTATGATAATGGTCTAGAGGTACAGCGAAAAGTAAGTTATCGGTACGAGGCATGATGGTGGTCTAGAGACACAAATCGGCCATGCGTCTGTGTCATAAACTGACCCTAAGGCAAGACTAGAAAGACAATAAAAAAGGAAGGATCATTTTGCACAAAATTAAAATGAACGTGTTGGTTTCGTATGGGTGAGCGAGGAGCTCACTCCACAAATAAAATTAAGTACTGACATCCACACAGTTTGCATGTGTAGGTTACAGGTACATGCTCATCGAGGCGGAGCTCGCTTGGACGCACTGAGGAATGGAGTTCCTTAGCGTTTCGAGGCGTACAGTCGCATTGAAGACTTCATCTATATGGGATATAATGTATGGACATCGCCCATCTGAAGCATCCGCTAGCTCGTCAAATCGTATTAAGAGATGAAAGAGAGCTGAGTGACTAGTAGTTAGAGAAAAAAGTAAGCTTGAGTGATTGTAATCTTGGCCTCGTACCACATTTGTAATTCCTTGTTCAATATATCAATAAAGAGCATCTTTTATATGACTTGTGTTTGGTTTCAACTTTCTACTGGCAAAATACTACTTATTCAATATTTTTGCTTGGGACTTCTGTGCTATGATCCCGCCGCAAGCTGTTGTAATCGGCCGTTATGGAATCCGCGTTGCACGAGCGCAACCTAGGCTCATGCGGCATCATGCCTTAGCGAGGACGATCGGTCCTATGGGATCGGGACGTGACATAATGGTATCAGAGCATAGCTTTACGTCCTTGTACTTTCGATTGAATTCTTTAACTTTGATGTTGGTTTCACAAACTTTGATGTAATTATCGCGATTGATACATTGGCGCCCTCTCTCAAATGTCCTATGGGATGTCCTTATAATAAGTCTATATATATATTTAAAAATATCACGAAGGAACAATTGGTTGAACAAAGTTAACTTTAAGTAAAAACGATTGGCTAAGTCGGGCTGGGCATGTAGTGCCCCGTCCCGCTTAGCTCAATCAAAGAAATCGAAACGCCAATGACGTTCGGACTTAGCCAAGCAATGGCTGCTCGAAGACCCGTACGATCGAGGCGACTCCTCGCTCAGGTAGGTGGCTTCGGTGAACTTGTCTCAGCTTGGCCTTCACACTAATAAAACGAAAGTTTTCAAATGCACAAGTAGGCTTGATACTAAAAGAGGCGAATCCACATAGCTAAGGGAATAATCCTAACTTGGGTCAAACTGAGTTAGAATATAGAAAAATGTCCCACGGTTGGCTTAGAAGTGTTGCACGTCGTGCTTTCAAAATGACACTCGGTCCTTCGTCCCGTGGCTTAGGAGAAGGAAAGTTGGTCCTTGCCACAAAGCAATGAATTAGTCCAAGTCATAGGCATCGCCCGCATAAATGCTTGATAAAGCATGCACGGTTCCAGCATCTAAGGCTTGGTATAGCCTTTGCTCTCCCTACGGGCTAAGTTGTATCGTACGGCTTGTGGCATAAGTCTAGGCACCCAAAGAACTTGGTTGTTCAAAGTCGAATGCATGCACGGCACGTTCCCATGATACAAGGCTTAATGCAGCCTTTGCTCATCAAGTTGTTGCACGATTAAGTTAGGCAAAGTAATGTTAGGCTATCGAAGTCATTCTAGCACTGTCCTAAGATTTCTGCAGTTGTCATAGCCACATAGTCCTACAATCTTAAGGCTCTTCATATAGAGTATGAATTAAGCGGTAGCATCGTATAGAACGCAAGTTGGTTAAGGCACGAGCCACGGTTGGTTCAGTAAAAAGTTAGCCACGGTCTATAGCACCTAAAGAACATGTCTTGTTCAAGTTATGCGGGAAGGCTATGCAATAGCCGTTCCCTGGATCTCAAAGAATGGAAAGTTCAAGCAATGGTTTGTCGCCGAGGTGGTCCCTCGTTTGGGAGTCTCATGGTTCCAATGTATGTTTTGTATGATATGGTTTTAAGCATGTTTTGCTACATGGTTTGAGTCATTCCACAAATTAGGCCATGCATTTACGTGAGTCTAGATGAAGTCTCGTAGGTGCGTAGTCATAGAAAACTTTTCGACAAGGGCGATGTTTCTTCAGATCGGCTACCTGGGCCCAGGAGACTGATCCGGCCATGGAGGAAACATGGTATAGCTGATGTTGTGTAGGAAACCAGGAATTTAGTGGGCTGCCATTGGGGCTAGCTACCTGCATTGACCGACCCATCCTATTCCTAGCTATGTCCACGATGGCTAGTTAATGCCAGTGACCTTTTATATTAGATAAGTTGGCATGCTGAGCGGCTATCCGCATACACGGTGTCGGTCGAATCAAAAGAAGTGTAAACATGACACAAACTGAGTCAAGAAAAGGTATGCACTCCTGCAACACCAGTATGAAGTCTAAGATTTGGCTATAGCAAAGATACGTGCTTCGGCAGGAGTCGTGGTGTCGAGTATTAAGTTGTTGGCATAGAGTTGTATAAGTTGAATTTGAGTCGTAAGAGTTAAGTCAAGAATGTAATGTTCCGCTCCGCACGATGCATTATGCCGAGTCGTTGACTCGAAGAGTTGCGTTGACCCGATTACGTATCGATGTGAATCGATACAAAGTATTGAGTTGTCCCGAGCAATGCATCGAACTAAGTCGATGTGAAGAGTTGCCTTGTCCCAAAGAATGCATCGAGTGAATCGATGCGAAGCGCCGTGTTGCCTCGAAGGATAAGTGCGTTGAGACGGCTCGAAGATTCTAAGAAATCGAATCGACCAAGGCGCAAGTCCGAATCGATGCAAGTATTGATTTTAGTTGGTTTCATGTGCAGGCTATACGTTTATGCTGAAATGTTAGAGGTCGATCTTTTGTCTTATTCAGAAAGGGGTCCGCGAAATCGTCGCCTTGCGACGGACTGAGGCGTTGGCACGGTTAGCACAAATCGGACGTATAATTCAATAAGCACGAAGTGCTCGAATGGCTAAGTCAGGAGAGTGGCCGTGCAACGAAGTTATGAAATCGAGCCGCATCGGCTCGGCGAAACGACAAAGACATATCGATTCAAGGTGGGGGGACATTAACTCTCTTTCCTACTCCGTCATGCTTAAGTAAAACACATATCATTGAATGCTGAGTTAACCTATCAACGCCACGGGCGTGGCTCGATAGAGAGATAAACGTTGTGCGTGTCGAACACTAGATAGAACAATTGAAATTAATCATACGACAGACGTACGAGTCGCTAAGGAACATTGGATATCGCAAAGGCGAGCGCCTCGGTGCGCAAGCCGCAAGAACATGGGATAACTGTACTCGGTGAGTACCTTAGTGCACGAACCATACCGTGCCTTTGCGCATGAGTTAGAACGGCTAGAACACTGAAAGACAATCGGCGAGCGCCCTAGCGCGCAAGCCATGGACATTGAATGCTAAGTCATAGAACATCGAAAATATGGTCGAAACGTGCCTACGTGCACGAGATAATAAAAGATGGCTTTGTTGCGAAAGAATACACCTGTGGCATGAATATGGCGGAACTGTCGGATATGACATAATGCCTCGAAAGGTGTTCGGGACCTTCGAGTCGTTCGGTTGATGAGCATTGAGTTGAGGCATGATGCCATTGAACATTGAAACGAAGTATGAAACGGAAGAACATAGAAAGTTAACGGAAGAAATACGAGACGATAATACGGCATGGTGCCCTTCGAAATGTTCGCGGCCTTCGGGCGTTCGATGAGAACATTTGGGCGTTGTGCCAATTGAAATAGAGATAAGCGAACTTGCTTGGTTGTATGAAAGATAAGATTCGTTGCATGGTCAAATGGACTTAAAGATATAAAGCCCGTGCATGGGTATTCCCTCGAACGCGGCGCGCCAGGACGTTGGGACCGTTCGGCCTAGGAGGGATTCATTTTCGGTATTGTTGGTGCACTTTATTTAGAAGGGTAGCGACCTTCTGGTGAATGTGATAAGCCACTTGCTGCGATTATTTCGATGGCCTCTGATGTTGGTTAGCAACCGCACAGAGTTAACATCGTCTTATGTTTCGATTCGATAAATATAAGTCCATTCTAGCCCGAAAAGCTAGAGACCTTCATATAGTTAAAGGGCGACGGGTTTGGAAGTGCAAGGTATGCATATATCCTGCATGGATGGATAATGAATAGCGAGCACTTATAACATGACAGGGAAAACGGATAGGCGTATTCACCTTGCGTCGGTGCAAGGGCGAGTGTGTCAATATTGCTAAGTTGCGCCACGAATCAAACACGAGATTGCTTGCCTGTTTACTTACGTAAATTGAATAACATGCTTGCCATGCTTTACAGTCTTCGAATATGCCATGAACTCATCCTAAGGAGAACATAGAAAGAGAACTAAATTGTATGTTTGCATGAATCAATACAATACTAAATATTGGTTTGTTAAGTGGGTTTTTGATCAGTACAGCGAGGACGAAAGTACTAATCCCCCACTAGTTTGCTAGCAGGTTCAGGGATTGGTCTGCTCACGGCGGAGCTTCGCTTGAACGCGTCGAGGCTTGGAATGCCGAAGCGTATTAAAGTGTGCGATCGCATTGACGCTCGGACTCGCGACAGGATTGATGCGGCCAAGATATAGAAGGCATGATGTATGGAACGGTGAAATCCTTTGTGGGCAAGAGAGAACCTGAGTGTTGTAGCCAATCTGGCAAATTCCGTTGGGCTATCGAAAGCCTTTGTAATCTTATCGAATATCAATAAAGTGAATCATTTTCGTATACTCTGTTTTGCCTTTCGTTGTTAACGTTCAACTCAAAGATAACCATTTGAGAACTTGTCATCTTGCCTTGCACGAGCACAATTCCAGGCTCGTGCGGCATCACTTCCCAGTGAGGACGATGATTCGAGTGATTCCGGGTCGGGGCGTGACAAATTGGTATCAGAGCTCTAGGCTCAATTTCCTCTGGACGCTTGCTTCATTACAATTCCAAAAAGTTGCCCACCACCAATCGAAATCACTCTTGACTCTACTCGATGCCGCACTGGATGTTCCATACAATAAGTCTAATACAAATCATGTAATTTTGCCACGTGTTGTTTTGGAAATTACATGGTGTTTGCGGGAAAAGTCGGAAAAGGGTTTGTTGCTGCAAGTGCAACAAGTTGCGAGAGGTGAATTCAAAGATATGTTGCTGCGGATGCAACATGTCGTGAATTATAATTTGAGATATTCGTTGTTTGCAACGAACGATACGAAAAATATTGGTTGCATCGATACAATGATAGTCGTGGAATGTTGCTGCAGCAATTGTCGCGCGTTGATTGTAAATGATGCGTTGAAAAGAAAATGAAAGTTGATATTGAATGTGTCGAACGGATTCACATATCGATTTCGAATGTGCGTTGCGATGAAAAGCGATAAGTCAATATCGAATGTGTTGAACGGATTTGAGCATTGATTTTGAATGTCGGAAATAAAATGTTGCACGAGGTGCAACAGATGTCGAAGATAAATCGATGCACGAGGTGCGGTGAATATCAAAAATAAATCGTTGCACGATGTGCAATGCATATTGAAAGTAAAGTAAAATATTGCACGAATGTGCAACGCATGTCAAAAGTAAAATTATTGCACGTGGTACAACGCATATTAAAGTGAAATCACTGCACGAAGTACGACGGATATTAAGAATGAATTA
The DNA here is from genome assembly GCA_029216955.1 of Iris pallida. Taxonomy (NCBI): domain Eukaryota; kingdom Viridiplantae; phylum Streptophyta; class Magnoliopsida; order Asparagales; family Iridaceae; genus Iris; species Iris pallida. Next base: position 12,170,649 of record JANAVB010020400.1, on the reverse strand, counting down.
TTGCACAAGATGCAATGGAAGAAAACAAAAAGTTATAAATCGAGAAACGAAATCGGTTCGGTTGTGCACCGAGCTTGTGTTGGCAAATGAATGCATTGGCCGAGTTACGTCGAATTTGATTTAAATCAAAAGTTACAGTTGTGATCAAGAACGATTACTACGAAAATCGTGAGTCGGAAGAGATCGTTGGTTCGTAAAGAGTACGTTGCGACGGAAGTAACTTGATTTCTGGGTGGTATATGACATACCACCGATGCAATGAATGGCTCGATTCCGAGTGGTATATGTGATACCACTTGTGCGATGAATTACATCGATGTTTTGTGAGAATTGTGAAAGGTTTGTCCGTAACGTACGGGATAGAACCGAGTCTCGAATGAGAATTTGTATAACGGCATGTTGATGCAAGTGTTCTTCGATGCTCGGTTAGAACGGTAAGGCGTGACTTGTAACATTGAACGATACGTCGAATGAAAAATTTATGTGTCGGACGAATGACGAGAACTAGCGAAACGATTATGCCTTGAAGCAACAATCGGATCGACGGGATAGGAAACTCGAAGCGTTGAAATCGAACCGCACGACTTGCGAGCTCGATGAAAATGTTGGGCGATACAAAATTATAATCGAATCGTACGACTTGCGATCCTGATTGAAATGTTAGGCGAGACGAATCGAATCGTACGACTTGCAGTCTCGATAGAAATGTTCGGCTAGGCGAATCGAATCGCACGACTTACGATTTTGATAGAAATATGGGGCGATGTGAATTGCAATCGAATCACATAATGTGCAACTTCGGTAAGAAAGTTGGTTGACGTGGGTAATCTTGCCTAAGAAAGTGTTGGTTACATTGCGGCGAAACTCATTTGAGTACGACTGAAAATGTACGAAACTTAGAGGGCGAGATCGTATGACTTGAGGGTTCGATGTTGGATAATCGGTAACTCAGTTACACGATCAAAGTATAGTGGGATGTGACAAATCGGAGAATGAGTCAATGCGTATGGAAAAGTTCGTTGCGAACTTGGATGTATGCGATGCGAGTTAAGTTAACGTTGAAACGGATTCAAAGTTGACCCTTATGTTATCAAAATGGATACGACGTATCGAGATTGATACGTAAGGAAATGTAAACGACATGAGAATACAAAATAGAGTGTGCCTCGCACTATAAAATTTTGTAAGTAATGATACGAGAATGAACGAACTTGGTTGACCGTAAAATTTTGTGATTGATCAAAGACGAGACTATAAGTCATCGACGATTGCTCGATGCATATAGCATCTCGTGTGTCGACCCGGAAATAAGATAGACTCGAACTCGATACAAGTAGATGTTTCATAAATTACGGAATCATCGACGGCCGTGTATGACTTTACTCGGAGGATAGTTGCGCATCAGTTGCGCCGATAGAAATGGTTTTGTCCGAAATTGGATAGTCGCATAGAAATCGTCGGAAGGTGATTTGGCTCCGAAATAAGATATAGCATGGTTCGTAGTAAACTGTCCTTCGGTGATGATCTACAATTATCGAGCATAGCTTCGGGGCAGCTGACCCTAGAAGACTTGACCGCCAAATCAAATTGCATGTGCAGACCGTAAGATGACCCATGCGATATCGCATATGAGATTACATCGATAACAAATATAATGTGGTTATGTTGACGATAATTCTAGGCGATCGAGAATTGTTGAAACAACTTTCGATTTAGAATGATATAGTTAGATTTGAGTATTCGTCGGATGAATATTTGAATGGTTATGTTGGTCGAAGATCAAACTAGAAATTCACCAACGAACTTGGTGATTCGGATAGGCGATTGCAAAAATCGTGCTTTGCACGAGAGGGAACGATATGGGAATGACTTACGAGTCATGTCGTTAGATTCGGATTCACCTTGCAATTGAGCTTGTGTGAATTGAACTTATGTTCGATGTTGCGAGACGGATAAGTTGGGAATTTGGCTAGTGAATTCCTACTCGTTAGGAATTGAACGTAAGGCATATCGGAAAGACCTTTGTGTCAAGGCGATCGTTGCCTTGAGCACCGTCGCCTTGATGTAAACTGTTATGTCGGATAGATTGTGGCCTTTGTGCAATGTCAATTTAAACTTGCGTCGAAAGGATTTGAGTACGGTGTCTAGGTAAGTCACCTAGCGGACGTAGTCCTGAATGTTGATGCTTTTGCAAGTCAATAAAAGGGAATCACGTCGAGATAAGATACGAAGTGAAACATCAGAAATCGTTGGATAAGTGACGCCGAATGCAAGGCATTGCGGAGACTCATTGTGATCGGATGCGCGACGGCTTGACGCGACGCGTAGGATTGGTAGTCCCGATGAAACGTACAAAGTGAGAAATTTGATTTTTGAATCGCATCGTGTACCTTAACTTTTGTTGGCGGATCGCGTATGTATCAATATGCATATGCAATAGAATTTTGAGAACTTATGTTAGAGCCCAAGTCCGATCGAGAATACGAGATGGCAAGTTATTGAGAATAAGATGTTACATGTTTGCGTTGTTCCGATATCTTACAACTGAGCTTGGCTAAATTGCATATATTGGTGGGACGCCTAAAATATGTGTATGATTCCAAACTAAGTTGTACGATCCAAACGATAGTGAGACGAGATCGTGGAACGATCTAATGAAACCCTTGGAAATTTAGTATTGGTTTCGGTTCGGGACGAACCTTGTTTTGAGTGGTATATTATGTAATGTCCCACTCCGCACGGTGCATTATGCTGAGTCGTTGACTCGAAGAGTTGTATTGACCCGATTACGTATCGATGCAAATCGATACAAAGTGTTGAGTTGTCCCGAGCAATGCATCGAACTAAGTCGATGTGAAGAGTTGCCTTGTCCCAAAGAATGCATCGAGTGAATCGATGCGAAGTGCCGTGTTGCCTCGAAGGATAAGTGCGTTGAGACGGCTCGAAGATTCTAAGAAATCGAATCGACTAAGGCGCAAGTCCGAATCGATGCAAGTATTGATTTTAGTTAGTTTCATGTGCAGGCTATACATTTACGCTGAAATGTTAGAGGTCGATGTTTTTCCTTATTCAGAAAGGGGTCCGCGAAAGCAAATCGTCGTCTTGCGACGGACTGAGGCGTTGGCATGGTTAGCCCAAATCGGACGTATAATTCAATAAGTACGAAGTGCTCGAATGACTAAGTCAGGAGAGTGGCCGTGCAACGAAGTTATGAAATCGAGCCGCATCAGCTCGGCGAAACGACAAAGGTATATCGATTCAAGGTGGGTGGACATTAACTCTCTTTCCTACTCCGTCATGCTTAAGTAAAACACATATCATTGAATGCTGAGTTAACCTATCAACGCCACGAGCGTGGCTCGATAGAGAGATAAACGTAGTACGTGTCGAACACTAGATAGAACAATTGAAATAAATCGTACGGCAGACGTACGAGTCGCTATGAAATATTGGATATCGCAAAGGCGAGCGCCTCAATGCGTAAGCCGCAAGAACATGGGATAACTGTACTCGGCAAGTGCCTTAGTGCACGAACCATACCGTGCCTTTGCGCACGAGTTAGAACTGCTAGAACATTGAAAGACAATCGACGAGCGCCCTAGCGCGCAAGCCACGGACATTGAATGCTAAGTCATAGAATATCGGAAATATGGTCGAAACGTGCCTACGTGCACGAGATAATAAAAGATGGCTTCGTTGTAAAAGAATACAGTTGTGGCATGAATATGACGGAACTGTCGGATATGACATAATGCCTCGAAAGGTGTTCGGGACCTTCGGGTCGTTCGGTTGACGAGCACTGAGTTGAGGCATGATGCCATTGAACTTTAAAATTAGTTTGAAACAGAAGAACATAGAAAGTTAACGAAAGAAATACGAGACGATAATGCGGCATGGTGCCCTTCGAAATGTTCGCGGCCTTCGGGCGTTCGATGAGAACATTTGGGCGTTATGCCAATTGAAATAGAGATAAGCGAACTTGCTTGGTTGTATGAAAGATAAGATTCGTTGCATGGTCTAATGGACTTAAAGATATAAAAGCCCGTGCATGGGTATTCCCTCGAACGCGGCGCGCCAGGGCGCTGGGACCGTTCGGCCTAGGAGGGATTCGTTTTTGGTATTATTGGTGTACTTCATTTAGAAGGGTAGCGACCTTCTGGTAAATGTGATAAGCTACTTGTTGTGATTATTTCGATGGCCTCTGATGTTGGTTAGCAACCGTACAGAGTTAACATCGTCTTATGTTTCGATTCGATAAATATAAGTCCATTCTAGCCCGGAAAGCTAGTGACCTTCATATAGTTAAGGGCGACGGGTTTGGAAGTGTAAGGTCTGCATATATCCTGCATGGATGGATCATGAATAGCGAGCACTTATAACATGACAGGGAAAACGGATAGGCGTATTCACCTTGCGTTGGTGCAAAGGCGAGTGCGTCGATATTGCTAAGTTGCGCCACGAATCAAACACGAGATTGCTTGTCTGTTTACTTACGCAAATTGAATAACATGCTTGCCATGCTTTACAGTCTTCGAATATGCCATGAACTCATCCTAAGGAGAACATAGAAAGAGAACTAAATTGTATGTTTGCATGAATCAATACAATACTAAATGTTGGTTTGTTAAGTGGGTTTTTGATCAGTACAGCGAGGACGAAAGTACTAATCCCCTACTAGTTTGCTAGCAGGTTCAGGGATTGGTCTGCTCGTGGCGGAGCTTCGCTTGAACGCATCGAGGCTTTGAATGCCGAAGCGTATTAAAGCGTGCGATCACATTGACGCTCGGACTCGCGACAGGATTGATGCGGTCGAGATATAGAAGGCATGATGTTTGGAACGGTGAAATCCTTTGTGGGCAAGAGAGAGCCTGAGTGTTGTAGCCAATCTGGCGAATTCCATTGGGCTATCGAAAGCCTTTGTAATCTGATTTCGAATATCAATAAAGTGAATCGTTTTCGTATACTCTTTTTTGCCTTTCGTTGTTAACGTTCAACTCAAAGATAACCATTTGAGAATTTGTCATCTTGCCTTGTACGAGCGCAACTCCAGGCTCGTGCGACATCACGCCCCAGCGAGGACGATGATTCGGGTGATTCCGGGTCGGGGCGTGACAAAGAAGGACCGTAAGGCGAGTTTAATTAAATAATATTGAGTTGCGAGACACGACCTTGATATGTTCATGCACGGCCACGCTGTCACGGCACAAGTATAGGCAAGACTAAGTGGGGAAGCACTGCCTTAAGTATATTGAAGCAATAATAGAGTTTATGGCATAACCTGTAGTGCCCCGCTCCTCGCGGTCTACTATGTAATACCTACGGCTTGCTGACTCAGTCTTGAACTGAGTATTTGGGGAAACCTTTACCGGTATCGATTAATCACGGATGAAATACAATGAACCTTTCTAATGGATGGATTGGCTTCTATTGAAATGAATCCAAGGGTTTTGTTGGATGTTTTTTTTCGCCGCTTGGTTTTGATGAATACGTTTTCATGTTGTTTTTCGATGATTGGTTTTCATTATTCGCTTTCATCGCATTTCGCATTCGTTCCGAATCTTGAGAGAAAGAGACCGAAGTATGCTAATCAACTATTGGTGCCAATGTAGGACGCGTGAACTGTTCATGAACGGCACGTGAAGTCCCTCCTTCTCTCAACTAAGATTCATCTCGGTGAGTTGCTCCAACCAGGCTTGTATTTATTTGTACGTCCTAAAAAAATTATCTCTAGTCCACTCTTTTGTTGCGTCCCTCTGATCAACGATACCAAAAATAAAAAAAAAGATAAGAATGAGAATGAATGTTAACGAATGACTGCAAAGGAAATGAAATGCTATTGAATGCTATCGAATGACCGAATGAGAATTGAATGTTATCGAATGACCGAATGAGAATGGAATGCTAATGAATGACCGAACGTTTAAGGCTAGTTATGAACTTGTCACTACCTGTTGCACTGTTAAGTTTTATCTGATAAAAAGAACAAGTCATGCATCGGTCTCGGACAACTTGTTAACAAGGTAATAGTCTCTCGACGATACTGGGGGCACCCGGGATCTATCGGCCTAGGAGAGATTGTAATAGCACACTGAGGTAAATGCTATACCTCAGGAATGTTGTGTCCTTAGCGACGAGCTGAACCATGAGTCTCATGGCTAATCATGGGGAGTGGACCCATGGACCACCATGTAGTTAGGACATGCATATGAACAATCTTTATTGCAAAGCCTGACACAAAACGATGACGGTAAAGAATGCTTCTTATATACATATGCAAATTGTGCTAACCTGTTTTGTGCATGGATGACTGTCGCCGATGGATAAGTTGATTATGAAATATTTTTGCTGTCATGTTTCATATGAATTGTTAAAAAGAACCTACACAAGTAGAAAGATCACTAGTAAATATGTAGCTTCACATATTGAATTAGTGCAGATATTTGTGAGTTTCGACGAAGAGCCGCTCGCTAGTACATGATGTGTGATGACCTATGTTGTGGGCATCCTTTTCAGAAAGCAAAGAAGACATGGGGATTTCAAGTGAGGTACTAAAGCTCGTCTAGCCCAGTAGAGCTGTGGATTGCCTCGAAGCTTCTTTCCATTTCCAGTCAAAGTTGCAAGTTTCTTTTCCTTTGAAGGTGTCTTTATATTTCCAGCATGTAATAAAGGGATATGATGTATGGGCATTGCGACTATTTTCAAAAGAGAGTTTTAAGAGAATCATGTAGCCAAGATGAGGCAAATCTGAGTTTGCAAAGCTTTGTACTTGTAGTCATATCAAGTTTATCAATAAAAAAAGTATTTCCATTTCAAATATCTGTGTTCAATATTTGGTTTTCTGCAATAAATGGGTACGTGCATGTGTTTTGCTTGACTAGTTGTTTGTGCAGGTACTTGGCCTTGTGCAAGCGTAACTTAGGCTTGCACGACATCACGCCTTAGCGAGGACGAACGATCCCGCAGGGATCCAGGCAAGGCGTATGACCCTAGAGGGATCGGGGCGTGACATGACCAAGTTGCTGCGTTCCAAATATGGGCCGATAGGCAAGCACGAGTCGATTAATTGTCGTCGTTGACACGAGAAGGGTCTAAAGGCAAGGTATAAGTAAGTTGTTGGTGCAAGGGATGGTGATGGTCTAGTTACACAAATTAGGTCAGGCGTCCATGTCCTAAAATCGATCCTAAGCCAAGAATAGAAAGACAATCATAAAGAGAGTATGTTGCATAAAATAAATGAACGTGTTGGTTTTGTATGGATGGGCGAGGAGCTCATTCCACCAGTACAGTTGAGTACTGACACCTACACAGTATTTACGTGTAGGCACAGGTAGATGCTCGTCGGCGCGGAGCTCGCTTGGATGCGTCGAGGCAAGGAGTTCCTTGGCTTTCAAGGCGTGCAGCCGTATTGAAGACTGGACTTATACGGGACATAATGTATGGACATCGCCTATCTGAAGCTTCTGCTGGCCTACTCAAATTGTATTGAGAGATGAGAGAAAGCAGAGTGGCTTGTAATATGAGAATAGTGAGCTTGAGTGATTTGTAATCTTGGCCTCGCGCCACATTATAATCTTTGTTCTAATATCAATAAAGAGCATTTTAAATGACTTACATTTTGCTTTAAATTTTTGCTGCTATATTATTTAATATTTTTGCTTGGGACTTCTGTGCGACGATCCCGTCACTTAGCCTTTAATCGACCGTTATGAAACCTGCCGTGCGTGAGCACAATCTAGGCTCACGCGGCATCACGCCTTAGCAAGGATGATCGCTCCTATGAGAGCGGGACGTGACATAATGGTATCAGAGCACGGCTTTACGTCCTTGGACTTTCGATTGAATTCTTTAACTCTGAGATTGTTTCCGCAAACTCTGATGTTGTTTTCGCAATTGACATCGTTAGTGCGCTCTCTCTCAATGTTCCATGGGATGTCTATAATAAGTCTATATATTTTGAAAAGTATCACAAAAAAATTGGTTGAACAAAGTTAACTTCAAATAAGTACGATTGGCTAAGTTGGGCTGGAAATATACACCAAGAATTATTGTAAGCCCCCTGATTTTTGGACTTTATTTTTAATTATTTTATATGGATATTTTAAACATTAAAGTCAATAATGGCTATGTTAGTAGTTTAATGTAGCTTTCATTTTTGAAGCACAACCAATATTGTTTTCTCAAATCCAATTCCATAATAGAATTTTAGACTCGTCCACCTTCAGTTTGATATATCATGTCCCATCCAAATTTGTTCCCCAATATTCTTTTGGCTTTGCATGATTACGGGTCAACTTAGATTTGATCATTTATCGTAATTCTAAGCCCAACTTCTAAATTGATTTCAGGACTTGACATAGATCGAAACCTTATGAACCAATATATAATTTTGATCCATTTTGAGTCTACAATGCACATGCCTATGGTGCACCATCCAATCGAGTTTCCATGTGCTACTTATTTGCAAATGGCACATGAGACTCATTAAATTGATTTTCGTGTCCAATTTGACTAGTAATGCTACTCGGATCCTAACCTAGTCTACCATATAAGTTAGAGCCTAACTACGAGTACCAAAACCAAGTATACATGTATTTAAGAGAATTTTAAGGATTAAATTGCATCCATATGTAATATTTTCTTATATCTTTGACTTGGTCAAACTACTATCCAAATTAGGAAACCTATTACTAATAATATAATTTGGAGAACCAAATCATATCCAAATTAGATCAAACCAAAGTCCATGTCCTAATAATGTAAATGTAAACCCAACCCTAACCTTTTCCTTACTTCATAACCACCAACACCTCATGTAGCCCCTACTTGCACGCGGCCACAACCTTCCAACCCGAAACCATAGCCGACCCCCTTTCTTCACAAAATATGATTTCTCCTCGATTTATGTGCCAACCACCACTACTCTTGCGACCCCCACAATGTTCTCTACCACCCTAGCAACTGTAGGAGCAACCTTGCGGTCATTGGAGAGATGCACGACGTGCTACTTGGTGTAGAAGCATAGAAAATATCAGAACGATGATCTATGCGGCTCAGAACAGGAGAACCCCATGCGGCTCAGTACCATACGGTTCAGAAAGACTCTTAGTCTCATGCGGCTCGGACAGGAGAGTCCATGCGGCTTATATAGGGACAGTCCTGCGGTTCAAAGAGTCCCCCAGCCGCATGCGGTTCAAAAGTAGATGCGGCTCACGGAGATATGCGGCTCAACGCCACGTGTACCCACGAGACCCCTTCACACAGCTGGCCATCGAGCAGTGTACCTATTTAATGCTCTGCCATGATTTGACAGCTGACGGCTCTGACATGAAGTATCATAATGGCCCTGTCATAATGACAGACTCTTGGGAAATAGGAGAAAATCTCTGACACGATCCGAGATTGACACGTGGCCACCCCTATACGGCTCCAGTGAAGAACAGCTTCATATGGCTGGCAAGGATCGTCTTCCTGCGGCTCACCAAGAAGCCATCCCATGCGGCTCGCAATTACTACACTTATGCGGTTCACCAAGAAGCCATCCCATGCGGCTCGCGATTACTACGCTTATGCGGCTCACCAAGCGGCTCGCAAATACTATACCTATGCGGTTCGCCGAGACGCTGTCTCATGCGGTTTATGGATGTCATGCAGCTTTGGCAGAGTCCATCATTAAGACACGTGGCAGAGATTCAATGATCCTCTAGACTTGACAGCTGGTAGCAAAGATGATTATGAGATACAAAGATTTACCAGATCCCAATGACCATATTTAACGTTATCCTCATAATTAATGAGATCAGGTCATATCATTCACAATTAAGCCAATGGAACACGTGGTGAGAGATCCAAGCTACACAATCAATCATGAAGATTTAAAGCAATCAGCATTAATTATTCGCAAGATTCAGTACTATCCCCATTTATGGCCCAGATCCTTCACGCTTAAAACTAATGGTCTAGATTGATTAAGCATCAGGCCGCCGCCACTCTGAGAATGGGTAATCAACCAAACCCTAATGATGTCCCTCCACTATTATAAATAGCAGGGTGCCATTCCCTTGTGAGAGAGAGAGAGAAGGAGAGATATACGCTATCAGAGAAAAAAAATACACAGAGAGAGAGAGAAGCCAGAAGAGCAATAGAAGAGCAAGAAGAGCATTGCTTCATCAACGCCAACCATCTTCTCACAGGAGTCAAGGTTGCATACCGATCGTCCAAGGAGTAAGGCAGGGCTGCCGTCGCCTTTCCGAGCCTCTATCGTCACCCCCCAGAATCTAAAATAAACAATTGTACTTAGACTGCTGTACCTAGGTTTTTGTCCCTAGGCTTTCTTTGTACAAGCGAGTTTGTAACGTGAAGTAAAAGTCCGGTCCTCCGATAATTGTTCTGTTCTTTTATATTTCATGGCAAACACGATGGCGACTCTGCTGGGGACTAACTTCTCCACGGCTGAGGAGTTGGTGATGCAATCGGATGCAGCCAAGCTTGGCTCCACGCAACAAAAGATGGTCGCCCGGTTCGACCAACAGGCGTTCGAAGAAATGCTCTCCGACAAGAGCACTGGCCCGGTCCAGAAGCGAGCCCGCACAAAGAAGGCCCGTAAGGAGTGGAGACCCCCATCCTTCGTTCCTACTGAAGCTCTTGTAGAGACACCCTCTGTTGTTCAAGACGGCGAGCAAGATTCCCCTGCGGCCCCACTTCAGATCGTAGACGACTCTGCTGTCCCCAAGTCTGGCAGAAGAAAACACTATGATGCTGGACTTGCAGGGGCAAAGAGAAACTCTATGAGATCCAAGCCGCATAAGGGTACTAGCCGCAGGGAGAAAGCTCATGCGGCTACATCCGTCGGTCGCATAAAGAAAGCCCATGCGGCCACATCTGTCAGCCGCATAGCTTATGCGGCTACAGCTGCCAACCACATGAATGAAACCCATGCGGCTAAGAAAGTCAATCGCTTGCAGAAAACCCATGCGACCATAATTGCCAACGGCATGCGGCCAGCCTGTACGGTCGTGTCTCCTAGCCGCACAAAGACAATTCATCCGACGGCAGAAGACAACCGCATGCAGACAGCCTGTACGGTACCCAACTCTAGCCGCATAGCGTCCGTTCCACGCTTCTCTCGATCAGTCTTCGACCGTCTCTCATGCGGTCCTGACCCTGATGGTTCTCTGGATGATAAGCCAGATTCTGTGGTATTCAACTTGGACTCCTCCTATTACGTACCCACAAGTGCTAAAAGGAGGAAGTCTAGGGCAGCGCGGGCTCATCAGGTCCAGTCAGCTGTCCCAACCTCTGACTATCGGGGCATCCCGTTGACTATTACACGGGCCTCGGATGGGAAGTTGTATACAACCACTCGAATCCAGTCCCCGGCGACAAACGGACAGAGTGGTTCCTCTGACCTGCGGGAGGCGATCCTCCACAAACGCAAGGAAAGGGGAGGAGTGTCGTCATGCAAAGAGTCCTCGCTTGGACATCGTTGCACCCAAATCATCGTCAACTGCTGTTGCAACAATACAGCAGTGACGGAAGATCGGCCATCCGTCTTCCAAAGACTACATCATCCAAGCTCAGAAGATGAGGCATCTCCTGTTGTCTCCTGCAATTCCGCTCAGAAGGTCCCCGCCGAAGGGAGAGAGAAAAAGACAAGCATCTCCAGTCCCAAGATATCAACCACTACAGCTAAGAAACTGTCGTCTAAACGGTTGTCCTCCACCGGAGTATTCCACCACACCCGTTCAAAGACAAAATCTGCCGCGATGGGAAATTCATCATCCACATCGCTGGGGGTTGTGGGAACTGGGGGTAGCACTCCTCCGAACATCCGCAATAATCTGATATTTCAAGGAGCCGAGCCCGGACAAACAACTCTCCCATCAGGTACAACAGACGCTGATGTCCCCGAGGACATCCGTAACTCTCAAGACGAAGCAAGCTCTGAAGCTGGGGATACCGTTCCCTCCGAGTTCGAGCCCGAAGAGAACATTCCCACCTATCCCGATGACTTCTCGGTGCATGGGTACGAGGGCACATCCTCCACCGTTCCTTCCATCACTCCTCATGTAAGGACGGTTTTCATGACGGACAGCAATCAAGGTGGTTCCAATGATCGCCAGCGCATCGACAATCTCGAAGCCATATTACTTGCTTTGGTCAAGTCTGTAGACGAGATTAAAGCGGCACTGCCAACTCTACAAGAAGGAGCGCCTGGTCAAACAAGTACGGGCCCCGCGGTCAATGTGGATTCAAACTCAGCGGCACCAAACCCGAGCAATAATCCTCCCGAAATAACGGCCCCTACCGCGACAGATGAGACCCGAGAAGTAAGGAGAGAGGTCCAGGAGCTCCGAGCCATATTTCATGCTCGAGAAAACGCTCAAGATCTCAGAATACGGCAACCATACCCTGCTGAATGGAGGGATGTTCCATTCCCACCAAGATATAAGCCGTTCAATATCAACCCGTATGATGGCAAAACCTCAGCAAGTCGGTACATCACTTACTTCGAGGTCACCACCGACCATCTGCCCCATGATGATGCTATCCTCACACGGTTATTTATTGGGGCGTTGGAAGGAGTCGCCTTCGATTGGTACCGCAATCTGCCGGACAACTGCATCCACTCCTTCACCGGCTTCAAGCGCCTGTTCTTGGAACGATTCTACGAAGTAGGACAGGACGTCACTATGTCCACTCTCATGGACGTCGTCCAAGGAGAGAAGGAGTTGACAAGGAACTACATCGAGCGGTTCCGCCAGACCACCATGAAGCTGCCTTCCGGAAATCCAGATTCATCTTTAATTAAAATTTGTCAAAAGAGACTGCTCCCAACGATCAGTCTATGGATGGACGAAAGTCAATTCAAAGATTAGAAGGCATTCATCATCAGCGCCACAAGCGCCGAAGAACGACTGAAGAAGGCTCGCCAACTGGGATTGCACATCTCGGAAGGAGAAAACAAGGACAAGCGTTCCAACAACGATAATGGGGGTAACCCCTCCAACAATCGGGACAGCAAGGAAAAGCAGGCTATGGTGGCCGATACAGCACAAAAACCTGAGCCGAAGCCCGTAGACAAACAATGGCCTCAAGTCACTTACTCTATTGAAGAAGGCCACGTCAAGCCTATCTTGGACATGCTCATACAAGGAGATAGAATTCAGCTCCCTCCACCAAGACGGGAGCCTCGGCCGGCTGATCTGGAGAACCCAAAGTTCTGCCATTACCACCGTTATGTACACCACGCTACACACGACTGCTACCAACTGAAATGGTACATCCAAAGCCTCATCGATTCGAACGCTCTGGCCATCGATTTCGAAGAGGTAACCGTGGCAGCCAATATGGTGTCCGTACAATTCGGCAGCTTCCCTCCGACGGAGACTCAAGACGGGGTAATCCCCGTCCCTCTGGCGACGATAGAAATTACCAATCTTCCACCTCCCCGGGAACAGGCTGCTGGTCTAGTACCTCTCACCACATCACGAGGGGAGGTCATGTGGGTCCATCCAGACTTGGTGTCAAAAGTAACTCGGCCCACACCATCTCCCACTGACAAAAAGAAAAGTAGAAAAGTCAGGACCTGCCACACAATCTCGACAGACAACGAGGAAGCTACAGCCGTCGTCACGCGGTTCGGAGCGCAATCCCAACCTGTGGTTGACAATCCAGCTGAAAATCATCAACCCACTACAACTGATGCTCCTGGACCGGCTCAGCCTTCGACGACCGACAAGCCTAGGCCGAAGGAGACTCGCTTCGACAAATCTCTCCGAAAAGAAGCAGCCCAAGGGCTAGAGAGGCCCTACAACTTTGACATCTTAGCACAGTTGGCTAACACACCGGCCAAGTTGTCACTGTACGAACTCCTAAGGCTCTCCAAGGATGTTCGTATTGCATTAAGCAAAGCACTCCAAAATGCCGATGTCTATCTGGCTCAATCCAACCTCACCGGGGAGGACTCACCCGTGGATCTCCAAGAGAGTGCCTACACGGGAGCGATGCCCAATATCGTCTTCACTCCGCAGGACATGCTCATCAAGACCAACCTACACGATCGCCCGCTATACTACACGGGGTACATCGGCGACGTGAAGGTGGATCGGATGCACATAGATCCTGGCTCTTCCATAAGCATCATCCCGAAGGGCCTGCTACATCATTTTCGCATTCCAATGCATCGCCTGACACCTACAAGCACCGCCATCAGCGGTTTCAATTCGGGCAGGAGCTACCCTATTGGGAAGATTCGTCTGAAGTTTCAAATTGGCGACCTCCAATCCGAAGTCACCTGCTACGTCATAGATACAGACAATTCTTATAACATCCTCTTGGGGCGCCCATGGATACACAATTACATGATCGTGCCTTCCACGCTGCACCAGTACTTCAAATATGTCGACAAATACGGCTTCATAAAGACAGAATTTGCTGATATCGATCCCTTCAAAGGGGTCGAATCCTACTACTCGGACTCCTGCCTATACGAAAAGTCAAAAAGGCACCTTGATGAAGGAAATGAACAAGCTAGCACCGAAACGGCCACGGGATCAGAAGGACCCCTGACGATCCACCTCCAAGCTCGCAAACCGGGCAAGTCCGCACCCCTTACCGCCACTCTGCGGAAGGACACAATCAGCCTCTCAGCACAGGAAGAACAGATGATAATCCGGCTGCCAAGGTCCGGCCAAGTACCGAGACCCACAACGGGGCCACTGACAATCAGACTGCCGAGAGTCAGTCAAACGGAGAAGCTCAATCCCTCCGATAGGCCACTGACGATACGCCTTCCCAAGAAGGGTCGTCACCCCGATGCAAGGTCTGACACTTCTAGCGAACCAGCCACTCCTCGCCCCACATCAAATGCCAAACTGGGGGTCGCTAGTCTGCCAACAACTCCACGCTCTGCTCCATCAACTGAACCACTGACAATCAAGCTTCCCAGGTCGTCCTCTCAGTCTTCGTTCACACAGGGGGTAGCCGAAGAGGAACTAGAGCTAGCCAAGAATGTGGCTGCCCACACTGATGTCCCCTCCGCTGATGATGTAATCCCTCTAGAAAAGATACCTTACTTCATCAATAAAGGGTTATCTTTGAACTACACCGAGCTCAATAAGCTATGTACGATGTATGCTATGGAACACGGTATATGCACTCACCTACACACACAAGTGACAAATGTGTACACCGTGATCCGGCTTTCTCCAGTAGAAGATGCTTACCGAATAATCGATGGAGGAGATCATCCGATCATCTTCGGCCGGACGAACAACCCGCATCCCCTCACCATAGAAGAAGCCGACCTTGGGTCAGATGCCGGAAGACTGCCTCTGTATCTTTATAGCCCTCAATCCAAATATCTCATGCAGAAACAGGGGTATGATCTGGAGATGACGCCAGGATTGAACTACGGCACTGGGCGACGATTACCTTTGAAGCCGCCAGTCCCGGCGGGCAAACCACGGAACTACTATAACAAAACTCGATGCGGGTTAGGATATGTAATGCCTACTACGACCCCTGAGAGTTCAGATGAAGAATGTGACTGGCAGTCACATTCAACCGGGTCACCAACTTCTGACTCGGATACCAGCATCGGAGATGTATTCAGACAGGTCTTGTCAGTCAACATGGCATTCGCCGACGCTTACGAAGAAGACGAAGACATCCCCGAGATCCTCGAGCTAGAGCCGTGGGCCCAGCAATTGGATGCACAATAGGAAAAGCGGTTCGAACTGAAAGAACCTCCTACTGAAGATGAGGTTATACAAGTTGACCTCGGCAGCGAATCTTCTCCAAAACCGATTTTCATCAGTAAAAGCCTAACAGACGAAGAACGGGAGTCGCTGCTAGAACTTGTCAGAGAGTACATTGATGTGTTCGTCTTGAGCTATGAAGACATGCCAGGGTTAAATCCCGACATCGCTCTTCACAAACTCAACATCCGACCAGATGCGAAGCCAGTCAAGCAACAACAGCGATGCTTCCGTACAGGCATCATGGACGCGATCGAGGCCGAAGTCAACAAACTGATAGCCAGTGGCTTCATTCGTGAGGAGCAACATCCCGATTGGGTCGCCAATATTGTACCCGTCCTTAAGAAGAATGGGAAGATTCGAATCTGCATCGACTTCCGCAACCTGAACGAGGCGTGCCCCAAAGATGAATTTCCCCTTCCTATCACAGACATCATGATCGATAATACCTGCAGCTTCGAACGTATGTCATTCATGGATGGCTTCTCGGGGTACAACCAAATCAAAATGTCTCCTGACGATGAAAAGCATACATCATTTCGAACACCGATTGGCACGTACTGCTACACAGTCACGCCTTTCGGTTTAAAGAATGCTGGCGCCACATATCAAAGAGCCATGAGCATCATTTTCAGAGACCACTTACGTAAGACGGTGGAGTGCTATGTTGACGATATAGCCGTTAAGAGCCATAGCAAGGGAGACCATCTGCAGGACCTAAGGACGGTATTCGACCTAATGCGAGCGCACAATTTGAAAATGAACCGTACGAAGTCCTTTCTGGGCGTATCCAGCGGGAAGTTCTTGGGCTTCATCATCACCGCACAGGGTATCCATGTAGACCCTGAGAAGACGAAAGCAATCATGGAGATGGGTCCCCCGAGAAATCTCCGCGAACTCAGAGGCCTTCAAGGAAGGCTAGCTTACATCAGAAGGTTCATTTCCAACCTCTCCGGGCGATGCCGACCATTCACGCACCTCATGAAGAAAGGAGTCTCATTCGTATGGGACGAGGAATGCCAGCGTGCTTTCGACAACATCAAATAATATTTTTCAAATCCTCCAGTTTTGGTAGCCCCAGTTCCTGGAAAACCATTCATGCTCTATGTACGAGCAATGGAACACTCCCTCGGGGCTTTGCTAGCACAAAACAATGACGCAGGCCACGAGCAAGCCATATATTACCTCAGCCAAATAATGATTGGGCCAGAGCACCGATACACCGCTGTAGAGAAGGAATGCCTCGCCCTGGTGTTCGCCATTCAGAAAACGCGATACTATGTCACCGGACAAACGATACATGTGATCTCACGAGTCAACCCTCTCAGGGTCCTCATGACTAAACTAGGGGCACTCAGCTCTCGCCTTGCTACATGGGTAATATTGTTGTCCCCTTATCATATGATCTTCGTTCCACAAAAGGCAGTAAAAGGTCAAGCCCTGGCAGACTTCTTAGCAGCCCACCCAGGCTCGGAGTCCTCCAGGATATATAAAGAGATCCCAGATGAGGTCGCCGACTCACATGCAATCTCTCACGATGATATATGGCGAATGTTCTTCGACGGTGCTTCGAGGACCGGACCTAAAGGCAATATAGTCGTCGGAGTCGGGGTAGTGCTAATCTCTCCTTCCGGATAGGTGATTAACCGAGCTTATTCCCTCACCGAGTCCTGCTCTAACAATGTGGCCGAGTACAACGCTCTGGTCATTGGCCTCCAACTTGCAAAAGAACTGGGGGTAGAATACCTTGAAGCATACGGCGATTCCCAACTAATCGTCAATCAGATCCGGGGCTCATACGAAGTCCGCCACGAAGACGTGATCCCTTATCACCAAATAGCGATTAACATCATCTCGTCGTTCGAGGGGTTCTTCATCGAACATGTCCCCAGACTCCGAAATATCGAAGCAGATGCCTTAGCCGGTCTTGCCGCTTCCCTAGCAGTTCTGAATTATGATCGCCAATCAGTGGATGTGATAGGCCACGAACTGGTCTGTCCCAAAAACAATGTGCAATTCGTGGCGAGTTATTCCGTACAGACGATCGATGATGCCCCAGATTGGAGACAACCATTCATCGACTTCGTCGTCTACGACATCCTGCCCGAGAACCCAAAGGAAGCCACCTCCATTAGACGGCATTCTCTCAGATTCTTCTACGATACAGAGACGAAAATGCTGTACCGCCGCTCTTACGACGGATTACTGCTTCGGTGTCTGTCAAATGCAGAAGCCAAAGAAGCCGTACGAGAAGCTCATGACGGTGTCTGCGGGGCCCACCAGCCCGGCCTAAAACTGTAAGACTGCCTTCGCCGAATGGGCTACTATTGGCCCACAATGGTGGCAGATGCGATAGATTATGCTAGAAAATGTAAAGCCTGCCAAATCCACGCAGACTTCATTCACCAACCATCCGAGTTTCTACATCCGACAGTGGCGTCCTGGCCATTCGAAGCATGGGGAATGGATATCATTGGTCCAATCATCCCACCTTCCTCCCGAGGACATCGCTTCATACTCGCAATCACTGATTACTTCTCCAAATGGGCGGAAGCTGTCCCACTCGCAGAAGTTAAAACCTCGAACGTGATCATCTTCCTTAAGCATCACGTCATCTACCGCTTCGGACTGCCCCGAAGGATCATCCATGATAATGGTCCGCAGTTTGCAAGCCACGCATTCTATCGATTTTGCGATAAGCACCGTATTCAGAATGTCGCTTCGACACCATACAACCCGGTAGCAAACGGGTTGGCAGAGGCATTCAACAAAACAATCATCAAACTCCTCAAGAAGTTTGTCTCCTCCAACAAACGTGACTGGAACGAGAAGCTCGGCGAATGCTTATGGGCTTATCGCACCACAGTCCGAACAGCCACCGGGAATACACCATTCTTCCTGGTATACGGGAGTGAGGCAGTCCTCCCATTGGAGACTCAGATCCCCTCACTACGTGTCACCCTCACACATCAATTGACAACAGACGACAACCACCATCGTCGGCTACAGGAATTAGAGGCACTAGATGAAAAGCGCCTCTTAGCTCAGCAACGAATTGAGCTATACCAAGCACGCATCTCTGGAGCCTTCAACAAGAAGGTCAAAATCAGAACGTTTCAGGTGGGCGATCTCGTCTTCGCAGTCCGGAGGCCGATGGTCATGACTCACAAGATCGCCGACAAATTCCAGCCGAAGTGGGAAGGCCCATTTATCATTGAGACAGTATTCTCCAACGGTGCTTACCGCCTCGCAAAACAAAATGGAGACTTGCTTATGTTGCCCGTCAACGGCAAGTTCCTGAAGAAATATTATGTCTAAACGACATTCCCTCCAGCTCATCGAGTCATGTACCCGCTGGTACCGCTGAACTCACATCCACACCATTTCAGATTATCGAGTCATGTACCCGCTGGTGCCGCTGAACTCACACTTTCTCAATATTCTAAATTACCGAGTTATGTACCCGCTGGTGCCTCTGAACTCACATTCCGGCCACTCTTTCAGATAGTAAGTCACGTATGATTATACCTCTGAACTTTCTTCCTGGAAGAGATCCTCCCTCATGATCTACCACTCGCACTCACAGTGCACAAAAAGGGTAATCGATCCATAAATTTCTGAAACGGCCATGTCCTCATTACCTCTGAGTCGTTGTCACTTCCACCAAAAAACAAACCGCCCCCTCGTATAGAACTTCCACGTTCTCCTACCTCTGAGTCGTTCTATGTACCCCTCTTCATTGAGCCCACTCCTGCCATGTCCTCATTACCTCTGAGTGGGAAGGCTCCGTCGAAGAAACCTTCATGCTTACCATATCCACATTACCTCTGAGCAAGCGTGTCGGTCCCCTTTCAACCTATTATCTGTGCCCACAACCGGAGTACTACAAGGATAATAGGTCCACAAAATGTCCGCTATTGACCACGAACATCTTCCGTGAAGTCCCCCTCCCCCCCCGCCATGTTCTCATTACCTCTGAGCAGGAAGACTCCACGATAAAACCCCCATGCTTGCCATGTCCTCATAATCTCTGAGCAAGTATGTTGATTCCTTTTCATCCTATTATCCGTATCCTGGACCAGGGTACGCCAAGGATAATAGGTCCACAAATATCCCTTGCTAAGTTTCTTAGCATAAATCCACCACCTCACCATGCCCCGGGAGCCCAGCTGCTCTACGACATTCTTTTTTCTAAACATCCATGACCACTTTGCCATGGCTGTTCCGGACATCCTGTCCAAACCTGTTATCCGTACCTAAAACAAAGGAACGCCTAGGGTAACGGGTCCACAAATAATCCCCCAGCAAGTCCAGTTCCACGAACACCATAAGTACAAAAAAGAGAGGATGAGTTGAAACATGCTCATTTATTCAAAATTCAAAGTGCTACATCATTTGGGATCACATCCCTTACAAAAAAAAGGAGAAAAGAGAAAAAAAAGAAACAAAAGAAAACAGAAAGCTGATCACTGCTCCGGGGCACATAACGCCCTGAGACGGTCCATCAGCAAGGCAACCGACCGCTCAAACCTCTGGGAAGCTCGACGCTCTGCCTCGTGGGTCAGCACCGCCTCGTCCTCCAGATGAGCGTGAGCTTGCCAGTTGTCCTCAAATTTCTTAAAAGCCCGCTCCAGGTTAGCAGAAGATCGGGAAACATTCTCGGCCTCCCGAATGATTGACTCCTGTTCCGCCTGAGCAGCCTTCAGCTCTGACTCTAAGAAGGCCAATTCCCTCTGGAGTGCAAGAATCCGCTCCTTCGTATCAGCGATTTCACGAGAAGCAGACTCTTTCCGAGCACGACAAGCCTGACTCCGACGACCTAGCCTGTCATACGAAACGGAGAACTTGTCAAGGTCTCCCCGTACAACTGGCCCGACAGTATCTCGAGCAAGCTTGATCCTATCCCGAGCAGCAATGAGGAAGCCCCGCTCCCGCTCAATCGCAGCAAGCAAGCCCGCCTGCCGTATCGCCAGTAGTTGGGTCACAAGCTGATCAGCCTCTGCCAGCTTAGGCTCCAGCAGTGCAGCCAACCCCACCCCGCCAGGAAGGGACTTCAAAGTTGCAACCTGACCCCGAACGCACCGGAGAGATAGAGAAAAAGGGGTCCTCCATTCCACAGCAGCGTCTACGCCCCTTTTTAAATGGCGATAGAAGCTGTCGACCACGTCCTGCGTCACCTCGTCCAGAGTCTCCGAGGAAGCCGGTGCCAACGGGAGTGTGGCTGGCAACACTGAAAAAGACGTAACAAAATCTGCCGCTCCTGCCACAAGAGAAGCAAACTCCGCACGGAAGGACGCATGAACAGCGGCCCGCAGAACTTGAATGCTCGGCAGGGTCGAGAGGTCAATCTCCGGAGCCGTATGATCAGCAGACGATAAGGTGGAGACCATCGCCAGCTCCAGTCCCATCTGCCCGGGGCTGGCGGGAGGCCCCTCGACATGAGACGGCAAAGGAGAGGGAACGCTCCTTTCTCCCAGATCACGGCAGGCCGAGCCTTCCCCAAGAACATCCGCGGTGGGAAGTAAAGGGTCAGGACCTGCAGGGCCAAGGCAACCATAAATCGATTTGACCCAGAGGATATGTTGATAGAGCAAATAAGCCCCCTCACTAGTCAATATTTGGCTCATCTTACCAGTGGAGGAGTGTGGAGGCTGAGGTTCGCCTACAGCCACCGCAGCCTCTTCACCAACAGCCTCCGAGTCAGGTATAATGGACTCCTCCGCCCTTGCATCCTCGGGAGGGGATGCACCGAGATCGGTGTCGCCTTGCTGAAGTTCAGCGATCTCGGAGACGGGCCCGAGGAAACCTTCGTCACCCCGGGCCGAGGCCTCAGCAACTTGGGAGCTTCCAGCCGCCGCTGAGAGAGCCCCTGCAGAAAGGACCGCAGCACACACGCCGCTAATCAAAGAAGCAAGGGTCGGATCAACTCCAGGGGCAGTAGACGGTTCCAGTGAGGTCGGTTCATCAGACGCCTACAAAGAAAAGTGACTAAGTCGTACTGCCGAAAGAAAAGAAAACTACAACAAAGAGATGGCTCCGACTTGGTCTTACCTCCGGAACAGCATCTGTACCTTCATCCCCCTTCCATAATAAGTAGCCTACGGGGTCCAACCGTCGCTCTCTTCACAGAAAAGGCTACTCCTCCGCCAGTGGACTCACGCCTGCCTCGCTTACGTGAGGGACCAGGCACGATAGGCGGTAGTTCTACCCGCACTACCTCCGGTACAGATGGCAATTGGTCTACCGCTTCATCGAATACAACCGACGGTTGATCCGTCATTATCTCACCTGCCATGACGGGAGACTAACCCGCCATTGCCTCGTCACCTGAAGAAAGAGAGTCCGCATTGTCCCGCTCGTTGTCTTCCTCAATTGTGTCGAAGGACTCGGAATCGGGCGTAGGAACTCTATTCGCCCCTTTCTTCTTTGCCCTCGACACCATAGCCTTCTCCGTCAGGCGAGTGCCCACAATGAAGCTAGTCATCGGGTCAAAATCGAGGGGAGGAGGATTTGCCGTAACATGATATAAGGCCGCCATATGCAGGATTTCCCCTATCACGTTTGCGGCGGGGACCAAGAAGCTAGTCCGAGTATGACAAGTGTCATAGTAGCTCTATGCCCTAATACCGTAAAGAATGCTACCTTCAAATCCCAGGTGGGAACTGGGACGCTCGAGGAATAGCTGACTATACCCAAATTGACGGGCAAACCTACTGGGCAAGTAGGGCTCTAAGTACACAGTGTTGCGATTACGGTAAACTAAATACGTCGGGCGAATGTTACGCAGCCATAAACGTATCTTTTCAGGTAAGAAATGAGGAGGTCCGACACCATCAACATGAACACTCCTCACCTCTTGGTCAGTGAAATGGGGAACGGACACGAAGAAATTATACCCGTCCACCCTCGCCAGCATCCTCCGACACGCCGGCATGGTACTACATTCCCAAGGCTGATGGTGATACCTGAAAAGAAAAGCGTCGTCGTCCGTAACGCCATCTCCCGTCCTAGGTCTCATCAAAGACTGATAATGCAGCAACAGCCATCCCAGCAAGTAATGATAATCTATACGTTCAAAGTCCATTGTCACGTCACGAGCAATGACCTTGGACGAGAAGGCACGGAGACCATGCTGAATACTGCACACCATGGCAGGAAGAAGAGCCAGCCTGACCCCAAAGGCCAACTTCACGGCAGGAAGAATGAAGTGGCGACTGATCCTCTCGATAGAACCTGTCCCTCCTGAGACCACGTAATTGCGCAGCCATACCATTAAAAACCCGGCCAAGAGTGCCTTCTCTGACAGCCGTCGGGTACCATAATAAAAGTAGCTGAAGGAGTCAATCTGACTCCCAAACTTGTCACTTTTAGACCTCGACCTCCTAGCGGTCGACACCAAGTCCTCTATTTCCCTAGGAGTTTGACGATCTCGGGAAGTAACCCGGCCAGCCGCGCTGAATTTAAAAAGGTATGAGACCCAAGATTTAGTATGGGGAGAGTCCCCTTCCGAGCTGTCATTTTTCTGGATAGCCATTTGGTGACAGGTGCTATGATGACACAATAGTTCTTGATATACGGCAACAAAATCGGGGAATCGTCGGTCTAAATCCTGGAACTCCTCATTCGTCGGAGTGTACGCTTCGAAGGGCTCGTCCCCCCAGGGGAGCTTGGAGACAGCATACATCTCGTGAAGAGCGAGCCCCAATTCCCCAACAGGGGTGAAGAAAGTCCCTATCCGATGATTGTACATCTCCAGAAGGGCCATGAACAGTGGCTTATTAACGGACAACCCGTGGCTGGTACCCCGGATAGCATCATAAAGGTTGACTTCCTGCAAAAATTCTCCGTAGTTCCGTAGAATCCATGAGGTCAGGTTAGCCCACGGGGGAATGGGGTGTAACCAGCTCGACAGTACCAACCTGCCAACAGGATAGGACCCTTTGCGAGCAAGCTGGCCCAGGAAGGTATCAGCCTGAGAGAACGAAAAGTTAGGACCGGGGTTGTTGATGAAGGTACCCGGAACTAACCCCATCACAGACCGACTGGCCGGATCCTTGATCGCGCGCACTGACCCAGTGGTTTTGCTGTAACGGATGTTACCAACAAACATCCCCGGTCGGGTGGGAGTGAGGGTGTCCGGCATCTGTCTGTCCAGAACGATCATGTTGAACCACGCAAAAGGGAAATGGCGCTTCATAACGGGGATGTGAATCGGCATCCCATCCAGGTCAAAATCCTAACTCTCGAAAACATCCAGCATTCGGGAGTTTTCTATGATCAACGCATCCCCAAAGAGGAAGACCGGTCTCAGATACTTTCCATCAGACTTCCCGGAGCTCATCATGTCACTGAGGAATTGGAAAGATTGAACCCTAATAGCATTCAGTCGCTCCAAAGGTTCATCAACAAGTAGCTGTTCGGACACTTGACGAACTAAATCATCTCGATGCACGCCCGAGGCGAACTGATACGAGCCAACCATAAGTTCCCCCACAGGATTTACTGGCAGATTCACTGAAGATAAAGCAAAAGAAACAAGTCAAAAAGATAGCTGAAACACAAAACTACGTAATGCTTATGCGGCTTAGCTCAGTATAGCCTCATGCGGCTCAGTTTGAAAGAGTTCATACAGGGCAGTCCGAATGAGCTTATACGGCACAATTTGAAAAAAAACCCATGCGGTTCAGTTCGAATAAGCTTATGCGGTTTGGCTCGAAATGAACTTATGCGGATCAGTACGGATGAGCTTATGCGGTTCGAAAGGAGCATATGCGGATATGGTCCGATTCGAATAAGCTTACATGATTCGGCTCGAAACAGGCTTATGCGGTCCAGCGCGGATGAGCTTATGCGGTCCAGTTAAAATAGCCTTATGCGGTTCAGTTCGAAATAAGCTTATGCGGCTCGGTTTAAAAGAGCTCATGCGGTCCAAGTCCAGATGAGCTTATGCGGCCCTGAGGATGAAGTAGTTATGCAACAACTTTCATGCGGCTCAGGCCTGGGTCATATCCCATGCGGCCCGAATATGAGTCGGACACACAGCATACTTGGGAATATAGGCTCGCGCATAAGATATGCGGCGTAGCCATGGCAGTTCATATTGATGGTCCTACCAGCAATAGGCGGGTGAACGTCAGGGTGAAAAATAGACACGCCAGCCGTCGGAGGAGCCGCCACGTTCGCCGCCGCAGTCGATGAAGACGCGACCTTCTTGTCCTTCGCCGCCGCAGAAGATGACGCGGCCTTCTTGCCCGTAGCAGCAGCAGTCTTCTTGGGAGCCATTGCCGATCGCTGATAGGAGAAGACGAAGAGGAAGTCGGCAACAAGAAGTTCGAGCAAAAGAGAGAAGGTAAAGAAACCCTCAAAGAATAAACTTACTCCTACTTATAGGCGAAGGAGGCTCGAAAAATCAAACAAACGCCTCGATCCACACGCCGCCTAAAAGAATAAACCTCTTCGGTCAAAACAAAACTGACCCTTAGGATCCTCCCCCAAGAGGCGGCGAATCAAGGGCATTTAATGCAGAAGATTTGCACACGTGGCTAAGACACGTGGCAAAAAGTTTATGCGGCCTTACAGCTTATACGGCCAGATAAACCCATACGGCTGAATCATCTATGCGGTCAACAAAGGCCATGCTTCTTATTCAAAGTATTTCAATTTTGCAAATTAAAAACTTTGAAGGGGGTCTTGTAGAAGCATGAAAAATATCAGAACGATGATCTATGCGGCTCAGAACAGGAGAACCCCATGCGGCTCAGTACCATGCAGTTCAGAAAGACTCTTAGTCTCATGCGGCTCGGACAGGAGAGTCCATGCGGCTTATATAGGGACAGTCCTGCGGTTCAAAGAGTCCCCCAGCCGCATGCGGTTCAAAAGTAGATGCGGCTCACGGAGATATACGGCTCAACGCCACGTGTACCCATGAGACCCCTTCACACAGCTGGCCATCGAGCAGTGTACCTATTTAATGCTCTGCCATGATTTGACAGCTGACGGCTCTGACATGAAGTATCATAATGGCCCTGTCATAATGACAGACTCTTGGGAAATAGGAGAAAATCTCTGACACGATCCGAGATTGACACGTAGCCACCCCCATGCGGCTCCAGTGAAGAACAGCTTCATGCGGCTGGCAAGGATCGTCTTTCTGCGGCTCACCAAGAAGCCATCCATGCGGCTCGCAATTACTACACTTATGTGGTTCACCAAGAAGCCATCCCATGTGGCTCGTGATTACTATGCTTATGCGGCTCACCAAGCGGCTCGTAAATACTATACCTATGCGGTTCGCCGAGACGCTGTCTCATGCGGTTTATGGATGTCATGCGACTTTGGCAGAGTCCATCATTAAGACACGTGGCAGAGATTCAATGATCCCCCAGACTTGACAGCTGGTAGCAAAGATGATTATGAGATACAAAGATTTACCAGATCCCAATGACCATATTTAACGTTATCCTCATAATTAATGAGATCAGGTCATATCATTCACAATTAAGCCAATAGGACACGTGGTGAGAGATGCAAGCTACACAATCAATCATAAAGATTTAAAGCAATCAGCATTAATTATTCACAAGATTCAGTGCTATCCCTATTTATGGCCCAGATTCTTCACGCTTAAAACTAATGGTTTAGATTGATTAAGCATCAGGCCGCCGCCACTTTGAGAATGGGTAATCAGCCAAACCCTAATGATGCCCCTCCACGATTATAAATAGCAGGGTGCCATTTCCTTGCGAGAGAGAGAAAGAAGGAGAGATATACGCTATCAGAGAAAAAAATACACAGAGAGAGAGAAGCCAGAAGAGCAACAGAGGAGCAAGAAGAGCATTTCTTTATCAACGCCAACAATCTTCTCACAGGAGTCAAGGTTGCATACCGATCGTCCAAGGAGTAAGGCAGGGCTGCCGTCGCCTTCCCGAGCCTCTATCGTCACCCCCAGAATCTAAAATAAACAATTGTACTTAGATTGCTGTACCTAGGTTTTCGTCCCTAGGCTTTCTTTGTACAAGCGAGTTTGTAACGTGAAGTAAAAGTCCGATCCTCCGATAATTATTCTGTTTTTTTATATTTTATGGCAAACACTTGGGCCAAAAATCTACCAAATCGAAGTCTGAAACGTCAGAGCAGGTTAATCGACTTGTAGATGATGTTTCACCTACTTTTTCTTATCTGTTTTACTTCAAACAAATATAAAAGTTACTTTGTGTGTCTACTCCAACCTCTGATCGCCAGATCTCCTAGTTCCAAACGGTTTGCCCGTGACGTCAATTCTACGACAGGGTGTCTAGAACCAACAAATTCTATTACAGGCCACTTTTTGCCTATCTAAGGTCAGTTTCTAACCTTTTTATATTTTTATTCAGAATCTAGACGTCAATACCTTTCTGACGCATATCTGAAAGTTAGGTTTCGCATCTTTTTACTATTTTTAAACATTTATGACATTTGTCGTGTCACCGAACTCTGAAAAATTCTGCTTTCCATGTGTCCAAAAGTGTCAAAACTTCATGAATCCATATTAAATTTTATGTTGTGCAAAGTTTAACATTATAAATACTATTTTAACTAATTTATAAAAATTTTACAGAATTTATTAATTTTATTTAATCATTGTTTGGGACTAAATTAATAGGTCGAATTGAGGAAATCATACGTGGCATTGACACAAACCAATTATGAAAGGGTTTTCCTATTGAAAATATCATTATATCAATATATAAATATTTATAGATAAATTCTAGAATTTAAATGTATTATTTTGTTATAATTGTAAAATATTTACGAGAGGATTTGGTACCTTATGTACTTTTATAATAGATGCAGTGTCGTAACAACGTTATGGCAACTAGGAGACATAGTTACTCATATAATCGATACATAATATGTTGATATAGAATATGAAATATAATTTATTATTGTAGGTGAGCTTGGAAGGATCGACAAGGACACCAAAGTTGGTGAGGCCTACCCGTAGACAGCAGTTACATGCAAGCGTGTCTTGCCTTTGTTGCAGATTATTCTTTTCTATTTTGTTTTTTTATTAGCATTGCATGACGTAAGACGTCGATACTTAGTGTCCATTTATATACGGGTGTCGATGTCATGAAAGTGACATCGAGTATTGATATTAGGTATTACGTACATACTGATGTGTCCATTGACACGATTGACCACAGGACACCGACACATTCATGATGCGAGATTTACATGACTATTCGTGGTATTGACCTCGTGTTAGAATTCTAGATTTCTTTATCAGTAGTGCTTTTATTTTCGAGATGAATGTACAGACTTGACATTGCTAGATTCTAGACATGGGGGATTGGGGAGAACTTGACTACAATATTAGACCTATTATCGTGTGGCCCATTGTTTAATAAAATTTATCTCTGTAGTAGAGTAAGGGATTATCACTGTCGAGAATTGATTGTCCTTGGTGCCACGACACACACAGGTACTGGGGACAATATCCTGCTGAGGTGCTAGTGAGCCTTAGTGGAAGAGGTCTGGTATTCTAGAAAAGTATCTCATTTGCATAGCGCATAGACAGATACAGTAGATTACCTTAGTTCATATTTTTATTTCTGTACCTTGGCATGTATATTATGCACCTTGCTAGTCCCCTGAGGACCTGGCTATTTTCCAGGCTTAGACGAAGCTGAAGACTACCCAGAGGTTTACGGTTCGGGAGCTGAGACCGGAGGCGTACCGACGCAGGAGGACGAGATAGTGCTAAAGGACTTCTCATTATCGTGTTACCTTTTTATTTAGTCTTGTGATAATATTTTCTTTTCTTTTCATCAGACTTTTAGTTGATTTGTACTTTATTTCTATCTCTATGGTTTCAGGATGTTTTACCCGCACAGACTTTATTACTTTTGTTGCTGGAAATTTGAGACATTTTCTTATTTATTCTTGATCTCTTTGTAGACTCAATGGATATGATTATATATATATATATATATATATATGTATATATATATATATATATATATATATATATATATATATATATATATATATATATATATATATATATAAGCATATGTGGACTATATTGTGTTTTGAGATGTTATCATGGTTCACAGCTTTATTATTTCGCTAATGGGGTTGTTGTGTAAATTGGCCATTGGTGAAGTACTGCTGGCATGTATTCGTATACCTGGTCCTACTTATTTTGGGACTGGAGCATTACATGTTTTTGTGGTGGCCCATGCAGGTTCCTTAATCACTTCGATTACGCTACTGTACCGACGTGAGCCTGCAATTAGAATAGGAAAGACCCATAGGATCACATCCACATGCTTGATACCTTCTTTGACTTCGTTTCGAACTCTCACTTGACTGCTTAATTTACATCCAGTTTGATTATGTTCTACCATAATCCTTATTTTAATTATACGAATCTTCGTAGTGGACATATCTTTCCCTTACTATCACATCAGGAACGGCGCAGACACTAGAAGCCATAAGTGAAGGTGGAGTCTTCGTAGATTTTGTGAAGTCGTAGTGATACCTAGGATAATCGTACTACTACGAGCCTGCAACCAATTAAGGAATAGGACTTGAGGATACATCCACAAACATGATTATAAACTTTTCTCAAACTCTTCAACATAATTGCTTTTATGCTATTTCTTTCTCAACATGATTGCTTTTGTGTTCTTTCCTACTCGAGATTTGATTAAATCCTTTTCATTTATCTCCTGAGTAATTCTTCTTGTTTCTCTTTGCTAAGTTGTTGAAAAATATCTTATGGATTGGTCCAAGGAAAAATTTGAGAAATTATATTTATCCTTGTATTACGGAATCAAAGTGTTTACAGCCAGAGAAATACGGGCGAGGCAGGACTTCAGATAGTGGCATCATGGCTACATATGTTTTTCAAATTCTACTTAAACCATATCCTATGAATATTGATCTTTTCTCCTCTATTTCCATAAAAAGTAAATTCAGAAATATTCTATGGATTTGGCCAAGATAAGCTCAAGAACCTGTATTACCTGGCATAGCAGAGGTGCACTGCAGTCATCCGTCATATTATGGAACAAGGAAGTTATTTGCAGCCAGATGCACACTGGCATGGTAGTAACTTCACATAACATAATTACGAAAATATATGGTTCTCGAGTCTTACCTAGACTACGTCATATGTATTTTATTTGGCCTCACATCGTTCTTGGAAATAATTTGACTAACCCTTCTGCTTTGCTTGACCCTACCGTTGTTTGAAATTGGTATATATGGTTGTTTGACCCAGCTTTAGGTTCCCGTTACCTTTTACTTATTAAACGACTAAAATAGTTAAACCTTATAGTTATATTGTAGAATATAATTAATATAGATTATTGGTGTGATTGTGATGTTGGGTAGCTAGAAACGGATAAGTTTCTTAGAGATGTATCATAGTAAGATTATTAGTCGAGTATGAGTGCATGTATATCATATGGTAGAGCCTACTAGAAGAAATTGCTAGGAGTGAACTGACGAGTATTATTTAATAGGTTATAATACTATACCTACGATAGAATGGTACGACTAGTGGTATTAGAATTCTTCTGCAGTGAACACTTTAATCTCTTTTTCTTCTTAGCTTATTTTACGAGGAGCATCTTTGCATCGTCCTTGAGACATTGAGGAATGAGAGATTATTTGCCAACCTTAGAAAGTAAGAACTCTGCCTTGATAGAGTTTCTTTCCTTGGACACATTATTTCGGGGGAAGGACTTCCAGTGGATCCGGAGAAGATAGCTATGGTAGAGTCTTGGCCGACACCAATATCGGTTGCAGAAGTTAGGAGCTTTCTCGGACTTGCAGGGTATTACCGCAGGTTCGTAGAGAATTTCTCACAGATTGCAGAGCCGATGACATGGTTGACCCGTAAGGATCAGGAGTTCCAATGAACAGAAGATTGTCAGAAGGCTTTTGAAGAGTTGAGGAAGAGGTTGACCTCAACCCCTATTACGACGCTTCCTTCTGGATCAGAAGGATTCGTTGTATATAGTAATAAGTCGGGTAGTGGACTTGGATGTGTTTTGATGCAACACGGAAGGTCATAGCCTACGCATCGAGTGAACTAAGGGCACATGAGAAGAATTACCCTACTTATGATTTGGAGTTAGCAGTTGTGTTCTTTGCAATGAAGATGTGGAGTCGTTATTTGTACGGAGAGCATGTGGAAACATTTACGGATCATAAGAGCTTGAATATGTCTTCATGCAAAAGGAGTTGAATATGAGACAAAGGCGGTGGTTGGAGCTCATGACAGACTATAACATAGATTTGCAGTACCATCCTGGCAAGGCGAACGTAGTAGCGACGGCTTTAAGTAGGAAGCCTACTGTAGAAGCATGGAAAAGAACAAGTAAAATTCATGCGGCTCAAAGTAGTAGGAGTCTCATGCGGCTCAGAAAATCACATAGAGCTCCATGCGGCTCACAAATACTTCAGAGCTTCATGCGGCTCATAAGTCCCTTAGAGCTTCATGCGGCCCAGAAGTCCCCGAGAGCTCTATGCGGCTCGGAAAAGCCACGTGGCCGTGGGTAGGTCAAAAGCAGGCATCCACAGCTGGCCATCATTACTATGAGCAGCTGGCTCATTTAATGCTCTGACGCAATGCAGCAGCCCTGACACAACAGATTGACGGCTCTGACATAAAGGTGAAATGATGACTCTTGACGTGCTCCTAGAGAGACGAGAAAAATCTTTACAGCTGGCACGATCCACCCATTTCCAAAGCTTTTTATGCGGCTCAGTTGCAAAGACCTCTATGCAGCTCAGTTGCAAAGACTTCCATGCGGCTCGGTTGTAAAGACTTCCATGCGGCTCAGTTGTAAGGACCCACATGTGGCTCAGTTGCAAGGACCCACATGCGGCTCAGATTAAAGGACGTCCATACGGCTCGGTTATAATAACCTCCGTGCGGTTCAGATTAAAGGACGTTCATGCGGCTCAGTTGTAAAGGACGTCCATGCGGCTCGGTTATAATGACCTCCATGCGGTTCAGATTAAAGGACGTTCATGCGGCTCAGTTGTAAAGACGTCTATGCGGCTCAGTTGTAAAGAATTCTATGCGGTTCAGATAAGGCCATCCTTATACGGCTCTGACACGAGGCCACACTCATGCGGCTCAACTATAACAGTCCTCCATGCGGCTCGCAGCAGTTGGGACACGTGGCAGAAGTTGATCAAATCTCAACAACTCAGATTTATGGCAATCGATATAACAGGAAGTTGGGACACGTGGCAAGAGATTGACCAAGATTTATTCACTTGGATTTGCTGATATCAACAAATCATCACAAAGAAGATTTGGTGCAATCAACATTAACTGCCCAGATCGATTTGTTCCAATCAACATTAACTGTCCAGATTTGTTGCAATCAATATTAACTGCCCAGATCGATTTGTTCCAATCAACATTAATAGCCCAGATTGTTTTTCAACAAACAAGATCAAGGCTAATCTTCACCAAATCCTTAACCGTCCACTGCACACCCTACTTATCCTAAAGCCCTATAAATAGAAAGGTACCATTCCCTTGCAAAAGCCTGGACAGAGAGTCGAGTGGACACAAAGAAAGGAGGAGACAAAGAGAGCAGTCGCACAGAGCCCGAGCAGAGAGACTAGCAACCCCCGTCCACAAAAAGAGCATTTCTTCTCCAGAGCCGAAGCGACGTCCGATCGTCCAAGGAGTAAGGCAGAGTTGCCGTCACTCTCCCGAGCATCTACCGTCACCCCCCAGAATCAAAAATAAACAATTATAGTTTAGATTGCTTTTTCTAGGTTTTATTCCTAGGCTCTCTTTTGTACAAACGAGTTTGTATTGTGAAGTAAAAGTTCAGTCCTCCCATAAAACTGTTCTGTTCTTTTATAATCAATGGCAAACACGATGGCGACTCTGCTGGGGACTAACTTCTCTACGGCTGAGAAGTTGGTGACGCAATCGGACGCCGCCAAGCTCGGCTCCACGCAACAGATGTTGGTCGTCCGCTTCGACCAGCAGACGTTTGAAGAAATGCTCTCCGACGGGAGCGCTGGCCCGATCCAGAAGCGAACCCGCACGAAGAAGGCCCGCAGGGAGTGGAGGCCCAAATCATTTGCTCCTCCCTAGGCTCTGGACGAAGTATTCTCTGCTGCCCAAGACGGCGGAGATTCGCATGTGGCCCCACTTCAAGCCACAGAGAACTATGTTATTCCCAAGTCCGGCAGAGGAAAGAACTACGATGCTGGACTTGCGGGAACAAGGAGGGATTCTGTGCGAAAGCCGCATAGAGGCGCCAACCACATGAAGAAGGCTCATGCGGCCAACAATCCCAGCCGCATGAAGACTCATGCGGCCACTAAATCCAGCCGCATGAATGTTGATGTGGCCAACGGATCCAGCCGCATGAATGCTGATGTGACCAACAGATCCAGCCATATGAATGCTGATGTGGCCAACGGATCCAGCCGTATGAATGCTGATGTGGCCAACGGATCTAGCCGCATGAATGCTGATGTGACCAACAGATCCAGCCGCATGAATGCTGATGTGGCAAACGGATCCAACCGCATGAATGCTGATGTGGCCAACGGATCCAGCCGTATGAATGCTGATGTGGCCAACAGATCCAGCCACATGAATTCCTATGCGACCACAAATGCCAGCCGTATGAATGCTCCATGCGGCTCGGGTTCAGTCTTTGACCGCCTCTCATGCGGTCCTGACTCTAGAGGCTCCCAAGAAAATGTGCCAGACTCTGTGCAGCACCATTTGGACTCTTTCTACTATGCACCCTCGGGTGCTAGAGTGAAGAAGTCTAGGACAGCGCAGGCTAGGCGAGCTCAGTCAGCTGTCCCAACCTCTGACCATCCGAGCACTCCGCTCACTGTTGTGCGGGCCTTCGATGGAAAGTTATACCAAACCACTCGATTTTATCCCCCGACGGCAAACGGACATAGTGGTTCCCAAGAGTCTCCCAATAATCAGGAAGCAAATATGGTGCCAACACACTCAGATGCTCGGGATTCCCGGGCCCACAAAACGGGTGTAAAGGTTGTTCGGGACGCACCTGACTTGTGTGACATGATCCATCATAAGTGCAAAGAAAGAGAAGAAGCTTCGGTGTGCAGAGAGTCCTTCCATGGATATCACTGCACCCAAATCATTGTCAACTGCTACTGCAATAATGCGACAGTACAAGAAGACCGGCGGTCCGTCTTCCAACGACTACAACACCCAAGCTCAGAAGACAAGGTGCTTCTCGTCGCCTCCTGCAATTCTGCTATGAAGATCCCTAGCAGCAGGAGGGAAGAAAACAAATGTCTCCAGTCCGAAAATCTCAACCGGCCTGACCAAGAAACTCACGTCCAAGCGGTCGTTCACAACCACCACTGGAGGAGTTTTTTAAGGTACCCGCTCAAAAATAAAATCTTCCACACTTGGAGATTCGTCGTCCACATCTCTGGGAGGCGCTGGAGTCGGAGGTAGCACTCATCCGAACATCCGCGATAATCCGGTGTTCCAAGAAGATAATCCAGGGGAAACAGTTCCCCCAACAGATGCAGCAAGTTCCGACGTCCCCGAGGATATCCATAACTCTCAAGACGAGGCAAGCTCTGAAGCTGGGGGTACCACTCCTTCTGAGTCCGAACCAGAGGAGAGCATTCCCACATACCCTGATGATTTCTCAGTACAAAGGTATGATTCAGAGGGCGTGTCCTCCACCGCTCCTTCCATCTCTCCTCATGTGAGGACGGTGTTCATGACAAATAATGACCAAGACAGTCCCAGTGATTGCCAATGCATCGACACCCTGGAGGCCATACTCTATTCCTTGGTCAAATCCATGGACGAAATCAAAGCGACCCTACCAACTCTGCAAGAAAGGACGCCTGGCCAGACAAGTTTGGATCCCGCGGCCAATGTGGACTCAAATTCAACCCCGGGTGATAACCCTCCTATAATATCGGCTTCTACCACTGCAGACGAAGCCAGGGAGGCAAGACGAGTGGTTCAGGAGCTCCGGGCCATGTTCCACGCCCGATAAACCTGCCAGGACCTCAGAATACGACAATCGTATCCTGCTGCATGGAGAGATGTTCCCTTCCCACCAAGATATAAACCATTCAACATCAATCCGTATGATGGGAAGACATCTGCAAGCAGGTACATTGCCTACTTCGAAGTCACAACCGACCATCTGGCTCATGACGACGCCATCCTTACGCGGTTGTTCATGGGAGCATTAGAAGGGGTCGCCTTCGACTGGTACCGCAACTTGCCAGATAACTGCATCCATTCCTTCGTCGGCTTCAAAAACATGTTCCTTGAAAGGTTCTACGAGGTAGGACAAGATGTTACAATGTCCACCCTCATGGACGTTATTCAAGGGGAGAAGGAGCTGACGAGGAACTATATTGAGCGGTTTCGCCAAACCGCGATGAAATTGCCCTTCGGCAACCCTGATTCCTCCTTAATTAAAATTTTCCAAAAGAGGCTACTTCCCACAATCAGCCTCTGGATGGGCGAAAGTCAGTTTAAGGACTGGAAGACTTTCATCATCAGCGCCACTGGCACAGAAGACAAGCTGAAGAAAGCAGGAGAAGACAAGGGTAAACACCCTAGTGCCAACAACAACAACGACGGTATTTCCTCCAACAACTGAGACAACAAGGGCAAGCAGGCTATGGTGCCGACACAGCCCAGAAGCCTGAACCAAAGTCGACAAAAAAGTAGTGGCCTCAGATGACCTTTTCCTTCGAGGACAGCCATGTCAAACCCATCTTGGACATGCTCATACAAGGGGGTAGAATTCAGCTCCCCCCACCAAGACGGGAACCTCGGCCGACAGAAATAGAGAGCCCTAAGTACTGTCACTACCATCGCTATGTCCACCATGCTACACAAGACTGCTTCCAACAGAAGTGATACATCTATCATCTCATCGATTCTAAGGCCCTGGCCATTAATTTCGGAGAGGTGACCGTGGCAGCCAATATGGTGTCACTACAGTTCGACAGCTTCCCTCCAACAAAGACTCAAGATGGAGTAGTACCCGTCCCCAGAGCAAAAATAGAGGTCGCTAACCTTCCACCTCCCCGAGACAAGGCCGCTGGTCTGGTGTCTCTTACCACATCATGAGGGGAGGTCATGTGGGTCCATCCGGACCTGGTACCTGAAGTGACTCAGTTTGCACCGCCCTCCACCAGCAAGAAAAAGAGTAGGAAAGTCAAATCCTGTCGCATAATATCAGCAGAAGTCGAAGAAGCTACAACCGTCGTCACCCGGTCGGGTGCACAATCCCAACCTACACCGGGTAACTCGGCTGAAGATCATCAACCGGCTACTGCTGATGCTCTAGGACCTTCTCAGCCTCCAACGACCGACAAGCCTAGGCCGAAGGAGACTCGATTTAACAAACGACTCTGAAAAGAGGCACCTCATGGGCTGGAGAGGCCCTACAACTTTGACATCTTGGCACAATTGGCCAACACACCGGCCAAATTGTCACTATACGAGCTCCTAAGACTCTCCAAAGATGTTCGCATCGTATTGAGTGAGGCACTCCAGAATGCCTACGCATATCTGGCTCAGTCCAATCTCACCGGGAGAGCTCGCCTGCAGATCTTCAAGACAGTGCTTGCATAGGTGCAATACCCAACATTGTCTTCACTCTGCAAGATATGCTTATCAAGACCAACCTGCACGATCACCCTCTGTATTATACTGGATACGTTGGCGATATCAAGGTGGATCGGATGCATATTGATCCCGGTTCTTTCAAAAGCATCATCCCGAAGAGCCTACTGCATAACCTGCGCATCCCAATGCATCGCCTGACGCTGACAAGCACTGCCATCAGCGGTTTCAATTCAGGCAGAAGCTATCCGATCGGAAAGATTTGTCTGAAATGCCAAATCGGCGATCTTCAATCAGAAGTGACCTGTTATGTCATAGATGCGGACACTTCCTACAATATTCTCCTGGGACGTCCTTGGATACACAATTACATGATCGTGCCTTCCACACTGCACCAGTGCTTCAATTATGTCGACAAGCACGCCTTAGTGAGGACAGAATTTGCCAACATAGATCCCTTTAAAGGGGTCGAATCCTACTACTCAGACTCATGCTTGTATGAGAAGTCGAAAAGGCACATTGTCGAAGGAGATACTCAAGCTCAAACTGAGGCGGCAACGGAAGCGGAAGAACCTCTGACGATCCACCTCTAAGCCCGCAAACTTGGCAGAACTGCACCCCTTACAGCCACTCTGCGTAAGGATGCAATCAGCCTCTCCGCACAGGAAGGGCAGATGATAATTCGACTGCCAAGGTCTGATCACGCATCAAGACCCATGACAGAGCCACTAACAATCAGGCTGCCTAGAGCTAGACAGCAACAGACAAAGGAGCTCAATCCCTCTGTCAAGCCGATGACGATTCATCTTCCAAGAATGAATCGACAGCCGAACGCTAAGCCGGGGACTGCTAGCCAGCCAACTACTCCCCGCCCAGCACCGAGCACCAAACTGGGGGTCGCTAGTACGCCAACGACTCCACGTTCTACTCCACCGATAGAGCCCCTGATGATTAAGCTGCCCAAGTCATCCTTCCAGTCTTCATTGACATAGGGGGTGGCCGAAGAAGGGTCAGAACTGGCCAAGTATGTGGCTGCTCACACAGATGTTCCATCCGTAGATGATATAATTCCATTAGAAAAGATACCTTACTTCGTCAATAAAGGGCTATCTTTGAACTACCTCGAGCTTAATAAGCTTTGTACAATGTATGCCATGGAACACGGTATAGGTACCCACTTACACATACAGGTGACAAATGTTTACACCGTGAACCAACTTACTCCCGGGGAAAATACCTGCTTCATAGTCGAAGGAGAGGACCATCCAATCATCTTCGACCGGAAGAATGACCCACAACCCTTCAGGGTAGAAGAAGTTGATCTCGAACCCGACACCGGAAGAGTGCCCCTTTATCTATATAGTTCCCGATCCAAGTACCTCATACAAAAATAGGGGTATGATCTGGAAACTACACCAGGCTTAAACTACGACATTGGACGACGGCTACCCTTACAGTTACCGGTCCCGGCTAGAAACCACAGGATTACTACAATAAGACCAGCTGTGGGCTAGGTTATATTACACCTGCAATGACCCCTGAAAGCTCAGATGAGAAATACAACTGGCATTCACACTCAACCGGATCACCAACTTCTGATTCGGATGTCAGCATCGGGGACGTATTCAGGCAAGTCTTGTCTGTCAATATGGCATTCACCGATGTCTATGAAGAAGATGAAGACATTCTTGAAATTCTTGAGTTAGAGCCGTGGGCCCAACAGCTAGACACACAATAGAAGAAGCGGTTCGAACAAAGAGAGCCTTCCACTGAAGATGAGCTCGTGCAAGTTGACCACGGCGATGAGTCCTCTCCAAAACCAATCTTCGTTAGCAAAAGTCTGACAGACGAAGAGCGAGAATCACTACTACAACTCGTCAGAGAATATATCGACGTATTCGCCTAGAGATATGAAGACATGCCAGGGCTAAACCCCGAGGTTGCACTTCATAAACTCAGCATTCGCCCGCACGCAAAGTCGGTCAAGCAGCAGTAACGACGGTTTTGCCCAGACATCATGAACTCCATCGAGGCCGAGGTTAACAAACTGATAGCCAGCAGATTCATTCGCGAGGAACAACATCCAGACTGGGTAGCCAACATAGTACCAGTCCTCAAGAAGAATGGAAAGATCTGAATCTGCATCGACTTCCGAAATCTGAACGAAGCATGTCCTAAGGATGACTTTTCCCTTCCTATTACAGATATAATGATTGACAACACCTACGGCTTCGAACGCATGTCATTCATGGATGGCTTCTCAGGGTACAATCAAATCAAGATGTTCTCTGACGACGAAAAGCATACATCATTCTGAACACCGATTGGCACATACTACTACACAGTCATGCCATTTGGTTTAAAGAATGCTGGTGCCACCTATCAACGAGCCTTGAGCATCATCTTCAGAGATCATTTACGCAAGACAGTGGAGTGTTATGTTGACGACATTGCCGTCAAGAGCCGCTTTAAAGAAGATCATCTGCATGATCTGAAGCCAGTATTCGATCTGATGCGGGCGCACAATTTGAAGATGAATCCCACGAAGTCCTTCTTAGGGGTATCCAGCAGGAAGTTCTTAGGTTTCATCTTTACCTCCCAGGGTATCCATGTCGACCCTGAGAAGCCAAGGCAATTATGGAGATGGGTCCTCCAAGAAATCTTCGTGAGCTCCGAGGCCTTCAAGGAAGGCTAGCTTATATCAGGAGGTTTATCTCTAACCTCTCCGGACGATGTCAACCCTTCACGTATCTCATGAAGAAAGGTGTCTCCTTCGTATGGGATGAAGAGTGCCAGTGCGCCTTCGACAACATCAAAGAATACCTATCGAACCCTCCAGTCCTGGTGGCCCCAGTTGCTGGAAAGCCATTCTTGCTCTATGTGCGAGCTATGGAGCATTCTTTCGGTGCTCTACTAGCATAAAACAATGATGCAGGCCATGAGCAAGCTATATATTACCTCAGCCGAATGATGATGGGGCCCGAGCTTTGATATACTGCCGTGGAGAAGGAGTACCTTTCTCTGGTGTTCGCCATTCAGAAGATGCGACATTACGTCATGGGACAAACCATCCATGTCATATCAAGAGTTAACCCCCTCAGGGTCCTCATGACCAAGCCAGGTGCACTCAGCTCTCGCCTTGCTACCTGGGCAATATTATTGTCTCCCTACCACATGATCTTCGTCCCGCAGAAGGCTGTTAAAGGTTAAGCTCTGGCAGATTTTTTAGCAGCTCATCCAGGTTCGGAATCAACCAGAATAGACGAAGAGATTCCAGATGAGGTCGCCAATTCAAATGTGGTCTCTCATAATGTCGTGTGGCGAATGTTCTTCGACGGCGCTTCCAGAACTGGGCCCAAGGGTAACATCGTCACTGGAGTCGGAGTGGTGCTGATTTCTCCCTCCGGGCTGGTGATCAATCGGGCTTACTCCCTCATGGAGCCCTGTTCAAACAATGTTGCCGAGTACAACGCTTTGGTCATTGGCCTCCGACTTGTAAAAGAGCTGGGGTAGAGTATCTTGAAGCATACGGTGATTCGTAGTTAATCGTCAATCAAATCCGGGGTTCATATGAAGTTTGCCATGAAGATAGATCCCCTATCACCAAATAGCGATTAACATCATTTCGTCATTTGAAGGGTTTTTCATAGAACATGTTTCCAGACTCTAAAATATCGAAGCCGATGCCCTAGCAGGCCTTGCCGCTTCCCTAGCGGTCCCAAAATATACTCATTATTTGGTGGACGTAATAGGCCACGAATTGGTCTGTCCCAAGAACAATGTTCAATATGTTGAGAGTTACTCTGCTCTGACAGTCGATGAAGCACCAGACTGGAGACAGCCATTCATTGACTTCGTAGTCTATGGCATCTTGCCCGAGAATCCAAAAGAAGCCACTTCCATCAGAAGACGTTCCCTCAGATTCTTCTATGATGTGGAGACAAAAATGCTATATCGAAGATCATACGATGGATTACTGCTTTGATGTCTGTCAAATACAGAAGCCAAAGAAGCTGTACGTGAAGCTCACGACGGCGTCTGCAAGGCCCATCAGCCTGGCCCGAAATTGTAAGACCGCCTTCGCCTAATGGGCTATTACTGGCCTACGATAGTTGCAAATGCGATAGACTATGCAAGAAAGTACAAAGCCTGTCAAGTCCACGCAGATTTCATCCACCAGCCATCCGAGTTTCTACATCCGACGGTAGTATCCTGGCCATTTGAAGCATGGGGAATGGACATCATTGGTTCGATCACTCCACCTTCGTCCAGAGGACACCGTTTTATACTGGCAATCATAGATTACTTCTCCAAATGGGCGAAAGCTATTCTGCTGGTAGAAGTGAAGACTTCAAATGGGATCAGCTTCCTCAAGCATCACGTTATCTATCGCTTTGGACTGCCCCGAAGGATCATCCACGACAACGGTCCGCAGTTCGCAAGCCACGCTTTCTATCGGTTCTGCGACAAACACCGAATCCAGAATATTGCTTCAACGCCATACAATCCGACAGCAAATGGGTTGGCAGAAGCATTCAATAAAACTATAATCAAGCTGCTCAAAAAGTTTGTGTCTTCCAACAACCGCGACTGGAATGAGAAGCTTGGCGAATGCTTATGGACATACCGTACTACAGTCTGGACGGCTACTGGGAACACACCATTCTCCTTGGAATACGAGAGTGAGGCAGTTCTCCCATTGGAGACTCAAATCCCCTCACTCTGCGTTGCCCTTACCTATCGATTGACAATAGATGATAATCACCATCGTCGGTTACAAGAGTTGGAGGCTCTAGATGAGAAGCGCCTGTTAGCTCAATAATGAATCGAGCTGTAACAAGCACGTATCTCGGAAGCTTTTAACAAGAAGGTTAAAATCTGAACATTTCAAGTGGGCGATCTCGTTCTGACAGTTCGAAGGCCGATGGTTATGACTCACAAAACCGCCGACAAATTCCTGCCAAAGTGGGAAGGCCTATTTGTCATCGAGGCTGTATTCTCCAATGGTGCTTACCGCCTCACAAAACAAAATGGAGACTTGCTCATATTGTCCATCAACGGTAAGTTCCTGAAGAAGTACTATGTCTAGAACGGTATTCTCCAAATCTCCCAGATTGTTGAGTTATATATCCTCTAGTACCGCTGAACTTACACTCTGACTCCAAATCTTCCAGATTGTTGAGTTATGTGCCCTCTTGTACCGCTGAACTCACACTCTGACTCCAAATCTTCCAGATTGTTAAGTTATGTGCCCTCTGGTACCGCTGAACTCACACTCTGACTCCAAATCTTCCAGATTATTGAGTTATATACCCCATGGTATCGCTGAACTCACATTCTGACTCCAAATCTCCCAGATTGTTGAGTTATATACCCGCAGAACTTACACTCTGGTCACTCCAGATGAATCTATATCGTATCTTTTGGGTAGTAAGTCATATATGATCATACCTCTGAACTTTCTTCCTAAAAGGAGCTCCTTCCTTACGATGCACTACCCGCACTTTCAGTGCATAAAAAGTGTAACGGATCCA
This sequence comes from Iris pallida, assembly GCA_029216955.1. NCBI lineage: Eukaryota > Viridiplantae > Streptophyta > Magnoliopsida > Asparagales > Iridaceae > Iris > Iris pallida. Next base: position 12,128,725 of record JANAVB010020400.1, on the reverse strand, counting down.
CAAATTTCTCGAAACAACCACGTCGATGTTACCTCTGAGTTGTTTCACTTCCATCAAAAACAAACCACCCCTCACGTAGAACTTCCACGTCCATATTACCTCTGAGTTGTTCTATGTACCCTTCATGGTGTCCACTCCTGCCACGTCCTCATTACCTCTGAGTAGGAAGATTCCATCAAAGAAACCCTCATATTTACCACATCAACATTACCTCTGAGTAAGTATGTTGGTTCTCTCTCGACTTATTATCCGTACCCAAAACCAGGATACGCCAAGGACAATAGGCCCATAAATGTCCTCTGTTGACCACAAACGTCCTTTGTTGACCACAAATGTCCTCAGTTGACCACAACTGTCCTCAGTCGACCACAAATGTCCTCTGTTGACCACAAATGTCCTCTGTGACCACAAATCTTGTACTAAGTCCTCTAGTACATACAACTCTATTCTCATCAAGTCACTGGGGCCCAGCTGCCCCATGGCACTCTTTTGCTCGATACCAAGAACTTCTACGGTCACCTTACCGTGGAATCGTTCTAGGTATCCCTAATCAAACTTATTATTCGTACCTAAAACCGAGATATGCCAAGGGTAATAGGTCCATAAATAGTCCCCCAGTGGGGCAAACATCATAAATACCAAAGATACAGTACAAGCACAATAGATGATGGATGATGAAAATATAGTCATTTATTGAAAAGCGAAAGTACTACATATTCGGGGGCCACGTCCCTATCAAAACAAAGGAAAACGACAAAGAAAGAAAAAGGGGCTGACTATGGTTCGACCATACATAATTCTCTGAGTCGATCCCTCAGAACGGCTGTCGACCGCTCAACTCGCAGCTTGGCCCAACGCTCGACCTCCTGATTCAGCCGCTCTGCATCCTCCAGATGCGCGTGGGTCTGCCAGCCACCTTCGAGTCTCTTCAGAGCATGCTCCAGGCTAGAAGAAGCTCGGGTGACCTTTTCGGCCTCCTGAACGATCAGCTCTTTATCCGCATGAGAGGCCTCGAGCTCAGATTCCAAGAAAGCCAGCTTTCTCTGGAGCTCGAGGATCTGCTCCCTCGTATCAATTATTTTGCGAGAGGCAGCCGCTTCCCGAGCCATGCAATCCTCGCTCCTGCGGCTCAGCTGATCATATCGGAGAGACAGATCGTCGAGGTCCTTCGTAATAACCGGCTTAGACGCATCTCGCGCGGCCCTTATCTTCTCCAGGACAGTGGTGAGGAAGGCCCGCTCCTGATCTATTGCTGAAGATGGATTAACTTGCCGCAGTACTTAAAACTGGGCCACAAGCTGATCTGCCTCTAGCAATTTGGGCTCCAGCAACTCAACCATCCCTGTCGCACCGGAGAGGGTTCTAAGGATTTCAATCTGGCCCCGAGTTCATTGACGGGCCTGGGTAAAAGTGATCCCCCTCTCCACAGCAGCTTCGACTTCTCGTCTCAGGTGACGGTAGAAACTGTCAGCCACATCCCTTGGCGATTCATCCAGAACTTCCGAAGAAGACGGTGTCAAAGGGAGAGTGGCTGGCAGAGTCGAAGAAGATGCAACGGAACTTGATGCCCTTGCCACGAGGAAAACAAATTCCGAGCGGAAGGACGCTTGAATAGCGGCCAATTCTTCTTCCGCAGCTCGAAGAATTCGGAGGCTCGGCAGGGCAGAGAGGTTGACCACCGGCCAATTCTTCTCCCTGCTCCGGCCAATTCTTCTCCCTGCTCCGGCCAATTCTTCTCCCTGTTCCGGCCGTTCCGTCGTTTGTCCTCCCAAACTTGATTCAGCGGGAGGTCCCTCAATATAAGTCGGAGGGGAGGAGGTACGCTCTCTTCCACCAGATTCTCTCTGACGAGCTCTACCCTGACAATGTCCATCATTGGTAGTGAAGGAGCAGGACCTGTATATCCAGAGCAACCATCAATCAGCTTAATCCAGAGGATGTGATAATAGAGCGAATGAGTCTCCTCACTAGTCAAGACTTGGCTTATCTTACCATAGGAGAGTTGCGGAGGCTGAGGCTCACTCACAGCCGCCGTAATCTCTTCGCCAGTGACACTCGAGTCAAATTCAGTTGGTTCCTCTGTACCAGCCGCCCCGGAAGGAGATACAGCTGGATCAGCGTCACCCTGCTGAAGTTCAACAGTCTCAGGGACGGGTTCAGCGGAGCCCACATCGCCCTGGGTCGAGACCTCAGCAACGTGAGACCCCTCAGCCGCCGCCGAGAGAACCCCGACAGAAATAATCTCGGCACACATGTTACTAATTAAAGTGGTCAGGGCTGGGTCGACTTCAGAAACAGCGGCTGGCTCTAGAGAGTCTGACTCTTCGGACGCCTACAGAGAAAAAAATGATTAGAACATAGTTCAGAAGAAGCCAAAGAAAGAGAGGGTTGTAATTCAATTCACCTCCGAAATGGCGCCCATATCCTCGCCTCTCTCCCTAATGAGCAACCGGAGAGGCTTAACCGCAGCCCGTTTCACGGAGTAGGTTCTGCCACCACCAGCAGACTCAGGCCTGCTTCGCTTTCGGGAAGGGCTCGGCTCAACAGGCGGTTGATCCACCAACACCTCATCTGTAGGAGGAAGAGTGTTATCGGGAGCGTGTTTGTCATCCTCTTTGTCCGCTTCGCTGGACTCCGAGTCTGGCACATCGACCATGTTCTCCCTCCTCTTCCTTGCCTTAGACCCCTTGGGTTTCTCCTCCAAGCCGGTACCAACAATGAAGCTGGTATACGGGTCAAAGCCAACAGGAGGCTTGTTCACCATAACGTGGTAGAGAGCCGCCAGATACAAGATCTCTCCTGAATCCCAAGTATCATGAACATAAAAGCTAGTACGGGTGTGAACCGTATGATAATAATGCCAGGCTCTGATGCCATTGAGGATGCTGCCTTCAAAACCCAGACAAGAGCTGGGACTGTCCAGGAAAAGCTGGCTATACCCAAACTGTCGGGCGAACCTACTGGACAAGTAAGGCTCCAGGTAGACAGCGTTACGGTTATGGTATACCAGGTGGAAAGGGCGAATATTGTACAACCAAAGGAGTATTTTGCCATCTAAGAAGTAGGGAGGCCTAATACCATCCAGATGTACAGCCCTTATTTCCTCAGCAGTAAATCGAGAAACAGATACAAAAAAATTATATCTGTCCACTCTTGACAGCGCCATCCTACAAGCACGTATAGTCTCGCAATCCAAAGGCATACGACGATATTGGAAGATGAAGGCGTCATCTGCAGTTACGCCTTCTTCGGGGCCAGGCCTCATTAAAGATCGGCAATGCATCAACAACCACCCCATCAGATAGTGGTATGGTAGTTCAATACATTCAAAGTCCTTTGTCGCGTCCCGGGCGATGACCTTGGATGTAAATGTGCGAAGGCCGCGGTGTATACTGCACACCATGGCCGGGAGTAGAGCTAGCCTGACTCCGAAGACCAGCTTCACACCAGGAAGGATAAAATTATGGCTGCGTCTCTCAATGGAACCAGCCCCTCCTGAGACCACGCAATTTCCTAGCCGTACCATCAGAAATGCCGCGAGGAGAGCCTTCTCAGACATCGGCTGGGTATCCTAGTAAAAATAGCTAAAGGAGTCAGTTTTACTCCTAAATCTGTCTCATGTGGCCCTCGATCTCTTGGCTGTCGACATTTGGCTCTGTATTTTCTCGTGGGTTCGAGGACTGCAGGAAAAAACTCGGCCTGAGGTACCTAGCGTAAAAAGGTAGGTGAGCCAAGACGAAGTATGGGGAAGGTTCCCCTCCGAACTGTCGTCCTTCTTGATGGATATCTGGTGGCATGTACTATGATGACACAGTAGTTCCTGGTAGACAGCTACAAAACCTGGGAACTGTCGCTCCAGATCCTCGAACTCTTCGTTCGTCGGAGTATACACTTCAAAAACTTCGTCTCCCCAAGGTAGCTTGGAGACTGCGTGCATCTCGTGTAGAGCAAGCCCCATCTCCCCCAAGGGTGTGAAGAAAGTCCCTGTGCGGCAGTTTTACATTTCTAGCAAAGCCATGAACAATTTCTTGTTTATGGGCAAGCCATAGCTGGTGTCCCGGATGGCATGGTATAGTCCAATCTTGCGCAGGAGAGTCTCGTACTTCTGCTCAATCCACGTAGACAGGTTGGTCCACGAGGGGAGAGGGTGTATCCAACTCGGCAGCGACAACCGGCCAACAGTATAGGACCCCTTCCGAGTAAGTTGGTTGATAAAAGTGTCAGCTTCAGAGAACGTAAAATTTGGACCCTCCACATTCAAAAAATTGCCCGGGGCCAACCCCATCATGTATCGGCTGACTGGTACCCTGCCCGCATATGCTGACCGCATGTTATTGTTATAGTAAATTTTGCCCACAATCATCCCGCTCCGGGTCGAAGTCAAGGAATCCTCCATCTTCCTGGTCAGGGGCAACATGTTGAACCATGACAGTGGGAAGTGACGCTCCATCAGAGGAATATGGATCGCCATCCCGTCAGAGGTAAAATCTCAGCTCTCAGATACATCCAGAACTTGTGAGTTCTTCATAGTCAGGGCGTCCCCAAAAAGGAATGCAGGCTTCAAGTGTTTGTCCTCCAGCAGCCCTGAGTTCATCATCCCCGAAATAAAAAAGGACTGCTCTTTTATGTCATCCAACCTCTCCAAAGGTTCGTCTTTTGGAAACTGGTTCACCACATACTCGACTTTGTGGTCATACCTATAGTCCACAGCAGATTGGGTGCGACCCACCAGAGGTTCTCCCGCAGCATTAACTGGCAAGTTCACTGAAAGAAGGATGAAGGAAACAAAGTCAGGAGAGGACCAGAAAACATTCAAAAAGAGTTCATGATGCTCTGTTCAGACGGGTCCTTATGCGGCTCAGTTTTAACAGAGTTTGGGCGATTCTGTTTGGACGGGTCCTTATGCGGCTCAGTTTTAACGGAGTTCATGTGGCTCTATTTTAAGGGGTCCTTATGCGGCTCAGTTTTAACAGAGTTTATGCGGCTTTGTTTGGACGGGTCCTTATGCGGCTCAATTTTAACAGAGTTCATGTGGCTCTGTTTGGACGGGTCCTTATGCGGCTCAGTTTTAACGGAGTTCATGCGGCTCTATTTTGAGGGGTCCTTATGCGGCTCAGTTTTAACGGAGTTCATGCGGCTCTACTTTGATGGGTTCATATGCGGTTCTGTTCAAGGGATTTCATGCGGCTTTGTTTAGCAGGAGCTTATGCGGCCCAGTTCAGATAAAGCTTATGCGGCTCTGATCTGTTAGAGCTTATGCGGCCCAGTTCATCAGAAGCTCATGCGGTCTTGTTCAGTGGGACTTCATGCGGTTCAGTTTTAAAGGTGCTTATGCGTCCCAGTTCATCAGGAGCTTATGCGATTCTGTTCAGCGGGATTTCATGCGGTTCAGTTTTAAAGGTGCTTATGCGACTCAGGCATTTCTCATGCGGCTCAAACATGGGGCATACCCCATGCAGCTCGGACATGAGAAGTTCATGCGGCCCATACAACATATGCGGCTTCATCGTACTGAATTTGGGCAGTTCAATGAAGACGAAGGACGCATTAAAGGCTTGTGCATAAAACATGCAACAGAGCCATTTTTTTGATAGGGTTTGAATCATACGGTCTTCAACATAATCCTTACCATGAATGGCGGGGTGGACATCAGGATGAACTGTGGGCGCCTCAGTCGATGAAGAAGCCGCTTTTTGACCCTTCGTCGCAGCACTAGAGGAAGCTTTGGGAGCCATTGTTGATCGGTGAACGAGAGAGAAGACGACGACAACTAGGGCAGGAAGAGTTGAGGAGAAAAGAAAGTAAAGAGTCTCTCTCTCCCAAAAAAACCGATATTTATAGGCTGATGGGGGACGTGCGGATCGAGGGGCGCTTCGCATGATGCACCGCCTAGATAGCAAAGCCGACTATTGGATTTCTAACCCCTGCATGCAAAAAGATTAAATCCTAATCATTAAGGCAAATCTAAATATTTAAAACTGACTCCTGGGATCCTATCCCAAAAGACAGCTTTAAATCAAAGCGAATCACAGGCAAATAAATGAGATACCTACGTGGCACAGAATAGTCAATACGGCCAGAACGTCCATGCGGCCAGAACGTCTATGCGGCCAGAACGTCTATGCGGCCAGAACATTCTATGCGGCCAGAGGAGTTTATGCGGCACGGAGATCTTATGCGGACATAGCCATGTTTCTTATTCAAAGTATTTTAATTTTTGCCAAATTGAAAACTTTGAAGGGGGTCTTGTAGAAGCATGGAAAAGAACAAGTAAAATTCATGCGGCTCAAAGTAGTGGGAGTCTCATACGGCTCAAAAAATCACATAGAGCTCCATGCGGCTCATAAGTCCCTTAGAGCTTCATGCGGCCCAGAAGTTACCGAGAGCTCTATGTGGCTTGGAAAAGCCACGTGGCCGTGGGTAGGTCAAAAGTAGGCATCCACAGCTGGCCATCATTACTATGAGCAGCTGGCTCATTTAATGCTCTGACGTAATGCAGCAGCCCTGACACAACAGATTGACGGCTCTGACATAAAGGTAAAATGATGACACTTGACGTGCTCCTAGAGAGACGAGGAAAATCTTTACAGCTGGCACGATCAACCCATTTCCAAAGCTCTCTATGCGGCTCAGTTGCAAAGACCTCTATGCAGCTCAGTTGCAAAGACTTCCATGCGGCTCGGTTGCAAAGACTTCCATGCGGCTCAGTTGCAAGGACCTACATGCGGCTCAGATTAAAGGACGTCCATGCGGCTCGGTTATAATGACCTCCATGCGGTTCAGATTAAAGGATGTTCATGCGGCTCAGTTGTAAAGGACGTCTATGCGGCTCGGTTATAATGACCTCCATGCGGTTCAGATTAAAGGACGTTCATACGGCTCAGTTGTAAAGACGTCTATGCGGCTCAGTTGTAAAGAATTCTATGCGGTTCAAAAAAGGCCATCCTTATGCGGCTCTGACACGAGGCCGCACTCATACGGCTCAACTATAACAGTCCTCCATACGGCTCGTAGTAGTTGGGACACGTGGCAGGAGTTGATCAAATCTCAATAACTCAGATTTATGGCAATCGACATAACAGGCAGTTGGAACACGTGGCAAGAGATTGACCAAGATTTATTCACTTGGATTTGCTGATATCAATAAATCATCACAAAGCAGATTTGGTACAATCAACATTAACTGCCCAGATCGATTTGTTCCAATCAACATTAACTGCCCAGATTTGTTACAATCAATATTAACTGCCCAGATCGATTTGTTCCAATCAACATTAACAGCCCAGATTATTTTTTAACAAACAAGATCAAGGCTAATCTTTACCAAATCCTTAACCGCCCACTGCACACCCTATTTATCCCAAAGCCCTATAAATAGCAAGGTGACATTCCCTTGCAAAAGACTGGACAGAGAGCCGAGTGGACACAGAGAAAGGAGGAGACAGAGAGAGCAGTCGCACAGAGCCCGAGCAGAGAGACTAGCAACCCCCGTCCACAAAAAAAACATTTCTTCCCCAGAGCCGAAGCGACGTCCGATCGTCCAAGGAGTAAAGCAGAGTTGTCATCACTCTCCCGAGCCTTTACCGTCACCTCCCAGAATCAAAAATAAATAATTGTACTTTAGATTGCTTTTTCTAGGTTTTATTCCTAGGCTCTCTTTTGTACAAGCGAGTTTGTATTGTGAAGTAAAAGTCCAATCCTCCCATGAAACTGTTCTGTTCTTTTATAATCAATGGCAAACACCTACTGCATATTTCTTGACAGCTCAGCCACAGTTATTAGAGGATCTTCAGGAGCATGGAATAGAAGTCATTATGCTAGGACAGCAATGAGTACTTTCCAATCTTGAAGTTTAGTCGTCACTTGTGGCTAGAATCAAGGCAATGTTACCTACAGATGCAAGATTTTAAAGACTTTACGAGAGGACAGAGGTGAGAGCGACAGATACTTAGACCAGAGCTTGTGACGCAGATAGTCAAAAAAGTGAAGCGGATTAAGAGTCATCTTCAAAGACCGGCAGAAGCATTGGGCCAATACTCAACGTCGACCACTAGAATTCAAGGAGGGGGAGCATGTATTTCTGAGGATTTTACTGACTCGAAGTACTATTAGATTCGGGAGTAGAAAGAAGTTGAGTCTAAGTTATATTGGACCATTCGATATCATTGAGCGTGTAGGAGAGGTGGCATATCATCTTGCATTACCTCCATCACTAGGGTGAGTGCATGATGTATTCCATGTCTCACAGCTGAAGAGGTATGTGACTGATCCCAGTCATGTGGTCGATCACTCTTAGATCACGGTGGGACCCAGATCATACGAGGAGCAGCCGGTAGGTATCTTGGATATGAGTGAGAAGATGCTCAAAGGACAGACGATTAGACTAGTTCATGTTGTATGAAGGCACCATTTTTCGGAAGAATCAACTTGGGAGCGTGAAGATTCTAAGTGTGAGCAATTATCCCCACTTATTCGTAGATGCCGGTAAGTCTTAGCCTAATTATTTATATGATAAGATTTTTCTATATAATTATGTTATTTTTAATTTCGATGACAAAATTTTCTAAGGTGGGTAGGTTGTAAGCCCCCTGATTTTTGGATTTTATTTTTAATTATTTTATATGGATATTTTAAATATTAAAGTCAATAATGGCTATGTTAGTAGTTTACTGTAGCTTTGATTTTTGAAGCAAAACCAATATTGTTTTCTCAAATCCAATTCCATAATTTAATTCTAGACTCGTCCACCTTCAGTTTGATATATCATGTCCCATCCAAATTTGTTCCCCAACATTCTTTTGGCTTCGCATGATTTCGGGTCAACTTATATTTGATCATTTATCGTAATTCTAGGCCCAACTTCTAAATTGATTTCGGGACTTGACATAGATCGAAATCGTATGATCCAATATATGGTTTTGATCCATTTTGAGTCTATAATGCACATGCCTAGGGTGTACCATCCAATCGAGTTCCCATGTGCTACTAATTTGCAAATGGCACATGAGACTCATTAAATTAATTTTCGGGTCCAATTTGACTAGTAATGCTACTCGGACCCTAACCTAGTCAACCCTACTAGTTAGAGCCTAACTAGGAGTACCAAAACCAAGTATACATGTATTTAAGAGAATTTTAAGGATTAAATTGCAGCCATATGCAATATTTTCTTATATCTTTGACTTGGTCAAACTACTATCCAAATTAGGAAACTTATTCACAAAATATGATTTTTCCTCGATTTTTGTGCCAACCACCACCATTCTTGTGACCCCTTCAGTGTTCTCTTCCTCCCTAGCAACTGTAGAAGCAACCTTGCGGTCGTTAGAGAGATGTATGATATGCTACTTGGGCCGAAACTCCGCCGAATCGAAATCTGAAATGTTACAACATGTTAATCGACTTGTAGATGATGTTTCACCTACTTTTTCTTATCCGTTTTACTTCAAACCAATATGAGAGTTACCTTTGTGTGTCTACTCCAACCTCTGATCGCCAGATCCCCTAGTTCCAAGAGGATTGCCCGTAATGTCGATTCTACGACAGGTGTCTAGAATCGAAAAATTCAGTTGCGGGCTACTTTTTGCCTATCTAAGGTCAGTTTCTAACCTTTTTATAAAAATCGACCATATATTCTCCTATTTGTACTTGCAACACTTAGTCCAAGGGGTCCGAGTCGTTCGGCAAAGCCATCCTATGGTAAGTCATGTTCAACCAATTCTTCGACATATTAATATCGCACGTCCAAACAAGCAATTTGCATAGTCTATCTCTTCAAACATGTTCGATATAATCTACCTATCCATTCTTTCCAAGTCAAGCACATTACGACATGATCCATCGCTAAACTATAATTCTTATTTCATATTCCTTAAGTCGCTCATCACAATTAACGTAATCGATCACAAGGTCGTCTAGCTTAACAATATGTCACGCTCCAATCTCACGCAAGTTCGATCATCCATGCTGGACATGAATCACCATGCATTCCTGTAAGATAATCATTCTCATCGGGACGTAACTCTTGCTTTGATTCTAGGCTAATTCATTCTCGATACACAGATTGGATCTACTCAATCCTCAAATTTACTTAATCGCTAATCACAAGTCCTATCAATCCTCAAGTTCACCTTCGTATTAAACTACAAATCGAAGCAATCCAAATTGCTACATCCTGATCTCCCGAGTTCGATCATTTCTGCTGGACATGAATCATCATGTCAATGCTCATGCAGAATGATTGCCCCAAATCTAATATGACATATGTGCGAGGCTGGAGTTATGCTCGCACAAGACAAGATCGTTAACGTTGTGGTTATCTTTGAAACAATCAAGATACTTTTATTTTCATCCAAATATTCCTTTTAATCTAAATCTCAAGCATAACATCCATCAAAACAATAATATTTTATACGATCATCATTCTTCGAATTAGAGTACCGCCGAGTTATCGCACATCGATATTCGATACGCCTCAATGCCATCGATGATGAACATAACTTGACGATCTTTATTTGTAACAAATTTTGAGTCGTACAACTGATGCTATCATCCGAATTGGATATACCACAATCTCTTCCATATTTAAGACCAAATTTGTTTAAAACCATCATCACTTATGTTCATCCGTCTATCTTAAGTCATCTAGCAACATTTTTCTTCAAGTCGCAACGTTTTATGCTAACTCAAATCATCAAGCAACATCTATCCCAATTTCTTATAGTCATTTTCAATATTCGAATCATTCCTGTGCATGCTATCATCCGGTCATGATAGCTTTTCGTATATGATTCATATTGATTCCCTCGATCGATTCATTCATTCGTAAACCTTTATTTTTTTCTCGTTCGTTCGAATTAAACTCATGCTAGCTATCAAATCACGACTACCTTGAAACACTCTTTCTAAGGTTTTGTGTTTAGCACCATGCTTGCTAATAGACTCATTGGCACCTCGTATCCCCAATCGATCTATATCCCCGAGGCTATCCTATACACCACTCAGGGATGAAGTCATTCAACAATCCTCGAAACAAGTTTTGAATCTCGATTACTTCGAATCTCCGTTTGAAACTATTCCTATATTTTCAAGGCACGCTCTATCGATTATTGCATCGACGATAATATCGTCTAATGGTACCCCTATCGATATTTATCCCCCATTCTATGAATCAAGTCAAACTCATTCTCGTCTAAAATAATTTGAATTTCGCACAGGACTTTGCTAAGGTTGATGCAATTCTTGGTGTATATGACATGTCATGCCCCGCTCCCATAGGAGCGATCGTCCTCGCTAAGGCGTGATGCGGCATAAACATAGATTATGCTCACGCAAGGCAGGTTTCATAACGACCGATTACAGGCTAAGCGACGGGGTCGTCGCTTAGAAGTCCCAAACAGAAACATTGAATAATAGCAGCAGAAATTTAAAGCAAAATGCAAGTCATTCAAAATTCTCTTTATTAATATTGAAACAAAGATTATCATATAGCACGAGGTTAAGATTACAATCACTCAAGCTCACTCTTCTGACATTCTTTCCACATTACAAGTCACTATGCTCTCTCTCATCTCTCAATACAATTTGAGTAGGCCAGCAGAAGCTTCGGATAGGCGATGTTCATACATTGTTTCGTATAAGTCCAGTCTTCAATGCGGCCGCACACCTCAAAATTCTAAGGAACTCCGTGCCTCGACGCATCCAAGCGAGATCCGCGACAACGAGCTTCTACCTATACCTGTACGTAAACATTGTGTGGGTGTCAGTGCTCAACTGTACTGGTGGAGTGAGCTCCTCGCCCACCCATACAAAACTAACACGTTCATTTATTTTGTGCAACATACTCCCTTTATGACTGTCTTTCTATTTTTGGCTTAGGATCAATTTTAGAACATGGATGCCTGACCTAATTTGTGTCTCTAGACCATCATCGAGTCTTGCACCAACAACTTACTTATACCTTGCCTTTAGACCCTTCTCGTGTCAACGACGATAATTTATCGAATTGTGCTTGCCTATCGACCCATATTTGGAACGTAGCAACTTGGTCATGACATAAACTCTATTCTTGCTTCAATATACTTGAGGCAGTGCATTCCCACTTAGTCTTGCCTATACTTGTCCCGTGACAGCGTGGCCGTGCATGAACATATCAAGGTCGTGCCTCGCAACTCAACATTACTTAATCAAACTCGCCTTACGGTCCTTCTTGACTTAACTCTAACGACTCAAATCCAACTTATTCAACTCTATGCCAACAACTTAATACTCGATGCCGCGACTCGTGCCGAAGCACGTATCTTTGCTATAGCCAAATCTTAGACTTCATACTGGTGTTGCAATAGTGCATACCTTTCCTTGACTTGATTTGTGCTGTGTTTATACTTTTTTGATTCGATCGACACCGTGCATGCGGATAGCCGCTCAGCACGCCAAGTTAACTAATATGAAAGGTCACTGGCATTAACTAGCCATCGTAGACATAGCTAGGAATAGGATGGGTCAGTCAATGCAGGTAGCTAGCCCCAATGACAGCCTACCGAATCCCTGGTTGCCTATCCAGTATCAGCTATACCGTGTTTTCTCCATGGTCGGATCAGTCTCTTGGGCCCAGTAGCCGATCCGAAGAAACATCGTCCTTGTCGATACGTTGTTCATAATCACGCACCTACGAGATTTCATCTAGACTCACGTAAATGTATGGCCTAATCTGTGGAATGACTCAAACCATACTCTTTAGCAAAATATGCTTAAAATCATATCATGCAAAACATGCATTGGAACCATGAGACTCCCAATGAGGAACCACCTCGGCGACAAACCATCGCTTGAACTTTCCACTTTGAGATCCAGTGAACGGCTATTGCATAGCCTTCCCGCATAACTTGAACAAAACGTGTCCTTTAGGTGCCATAGACCGTGGTTAACTTTTTACTGAAACAACCGTGGCTCGTGCCTTAACCAGCTTGCATTCAATACGACGCTACCGCTTAAGTCCTACTCTATATGATGAGCCTTAAGATCGCAGGACTATGTGGCTATGACAATCATAGAAATCGTAGGACAGTGCTAGAATGACTTCGATAGCCTAACATTACTTTGCCTAACTTAATCGTGCAACAAATTGACGAGCAAAGGATATCAAGCCTTTTATCATGGGAACGTATTGTGCACGCGTTCGACTTTGAACAATCAAGTTCTTTGGGTGTCTAGACTTATGCCACAAGCCGTGCGATGCAACTTAACCCGTGGGGCGAGCAAAGGCTATACCAAGCCTTAGACGCTGGAACCGTGTAAGTTTTATCAAGCATTTAGGTGGGCGACACCTATGACTTAGGCTAATTCATAGCTTTGTGGCAAGGACCAACTTTCTTTCTCCTAAGCCACAGGATGAAGGACCGAGTGTCATTTTGAAAGCACGACGTGCAAAACTTCTAAGCCAACCGTGGGACCTTTTTTAATGTTCTAACTCAGTTTGACCCAAGTTGGGATTATTTTCTTAGCTATGTGGATTCGTCTCTTTTATTATCAAGCCTACTTGTGTATTTGAAAACTTTCATTTTATTAGTATAAAGGCCAAGCTGAGGCAAGTTAACCGAAGCCACCCACCTGAACGAGGAGTCATCTCGACCGTGCGGGTCTTCGAGCAGCCGTTGCATGGCTAAGTCTGAATGCCGTTGGCATTTCGATTTCTCCGATTGAGCTAAGCGGGACGGGGCACTATATTAAACACCACTTAGAAAAAGTTTCGTCCTCGAAACTAACTAAGTACACCTATCGACTTATAGCTTGATTCGACATCCAACGATTCTCGCACACATTCCTCCTATACGTTTCTTCAATTCGAGCCACGCTCATACTTTGGTTATCTTTCGCATTGAACAACTATATCTCAACTTGGGTAACTTACACTCGTTGCGTACACGGACAATCTCAGTTCTAGGTAAACCTCCCGATCAACCAACATTCAAGTTTGTCTCAAATCTATTGATCGTACTACCATCAATATTTCCTTGAAACACGATTTTGAAATCCTTGGTACCATTCAGTTCCTACAGTCTTACTTGAATTCAATGTATCACTTGGTTGGATCGTGCACATATTCTAGACGTCCCCATAATATATGCATGTCAGCCAAGCCTCGTGATAAAGATTTTGTCATCACCACTCGAGTTGGATCGTGCACATATTCAAGTGTCCCTAAAATATATACATTTCAGCCAAGACTCGCGAGTGGTGTCTCATAATTTGAATCATTCTATCTACCAATGCCGATATTCAATCATATCAATCCTCAAGATCAATCGTACGATACTAACTCTCGAAACGTGGACGTCTTGCCTAACCGTTAGGCCATCTCTCTCTAGTCTAAAGTCAATCGTCAGTATTGGAATCATAGTTCTCAAATAATAATATCAACACTGACCCCAATCCTAAGGTCAAAACAAAGTTGATAATATGGTGTTGTCTACCCAAGCTCGCATCACTCCGATTTCTAAACTTCAAGCATAGATTCCTATTCGCACTTGTAACACTTAGTTCAAGGGATCTAAGTCGTTCAGCAAAGCCATCCTATGGTAAGTCATGTCCAACCAATTTCCCGACATATCAATATCGCTTGTCCAACAAGCAATTTGCATAATCTATCTCTTCAAAATTGTTCGATAAAATCTACCTATCCTTTCGTCCTCAGTCAAGCACGCTACAACGCAATTTATCGCTAAACCATAGTTGTTATTCCATATTTCCTAAGTCAATTATCATAATTCATGTAATTGATTACAAGGTCGTCTAGCATAATAATATGTCACACCCCAATCTCATGCCAGTCTGATTATCCACGGTGGACATGAAATTACCATGCAACGCACCGCAGGATAATCGTTCTTATCGGGACGTAACTCTTACTTTAAGTCTAGACTGACTCATTCTCGATACGCAGATTAGATCTACTCAATCCTCAAGTTTACTTAATCATTAATCATAAGTTTGACCAATCCTCGAATTCACCTTCGTATCAAACCAAAAGTTGAAACATACAAATTGCCACGCCCTGATTTTCTAAGTTCTATCATTCCCGCGACATGAATCACCATGTCAGCGCTCACCACAAATTAGATGTAATGCATGTGTGAAGCTGGCATTGTGCTCGTGCAAGACAAGAATGTCGACATTATGGCTATCGTCGAAGAAATCAAGATACTTTCCTTTCATCCAAACATTCTTTTCAATCAAAATCCCTATGCATAGCATCCATCAAAACAATAACATTTTACACGATCGTCATTTCCTGACTCAGAGTATCCTCGAGTTATCACATATCGATCTTTGATACGCCTCAATACCATCAATGATATGCGTAACCTGAAGATCATCATTCGCAACGAATTCTGAGTCGTACAACTATTGTTATTGTTCGAACTGGATAATCTTCTCAATATTTAAGATCAAATTCGATCATTATCCCTGAACTATTCTGTCACGACCCGCACCCTGTATAAGGGCACGAGAAGTGGGTACGTCCAGCCTATGCCGCAGTATCGGCGGTAGAACGCTGTCCTAGGTTACTATCTAATCAACAACTCACGCAATTATATAATGTACTTGTCAAATCTCAACTCCGAACGGAGGACAAGTATAGATATAATGAAATCTCAATCACAGTCTAAGCACGATAAGATAACACAGAAGTTTATAACTAAAAACTAAATAACAACATTTATAAACTACTAAATAATAATATCTCAAACAAACTCAAATACAAACTCGAATCTCAAGTTATTACAATTCAAGTTCTAAAACATGAAAACTAAACCAAGTCTACTAGTTAGTCTTCCGATCACTCCTGAGTGTCGGGGCCATAGGTAGCTAAGCCATCTCCTGCTCCAAGGCAAGTGGGGCAAATGTCCTCAGGGCAATCATCTGTAATATTTTCAACAGGTCCAGTCAGGACAGGAACGAGTACATTTCATCAAGAAATTTCAAGTAAATAACAGAGAACTATAAAGCAGTTATAGACAGTTGTATTGATGAATATGGCAGTTTTATACAGGTAGTGATGTAGAGAAGCAGTTAAGGTACAATGAAAGTAAGGTAACTAAACAAGAAGAGAAACATAGCAAAGAAGACTGTAAAAATAAGATCTAGCTGAACTAGAGTAACATAATGAGTTCAGATGGTACAATATAAGTCGAGTAAAATCCCAATGTGAGTCTAATATAAGATGAATCGAATGTAATTCTAATCATTATTCTAATAAGGTGAATCGAATAAGGTGATACGAATAAGGTGATACGAATAGTGATTCACATGATGTTCTAATAATGATTCGAATAAATTTTTCAAGTGTGTTTTAAAATACCGAGATCGACATGTAAACGGCTGTAGGTAATACGGTACACCACTCACTGATCAGATGAGGGATGGCTATCGTTCGAATATCATTCACAGAGGGGTGATTCGAATAGGAGGATATGTCTACATATCTAATCAGTATTTTCCCGTCCAGTCTAATACAAATGAATCCGTAATCCAACACATAAGACGAATACAAGTCCAACCAACATATGAAGATACGAATAGGGTGATTCGAATAGTGTTTCGTATGGTGATTCGTATGGTGATTCGTAAGATGATTTGAATAATAGAGGTAAGATGAGTAAGTATGTGTGTCGCATACATGGATTCAAAAATAATAATACGTGTTTGTAACAGAGAATCACATACAGCTAACTAGAACTGAAGTACAGTAATTGACAAGTAAATGAAAGAACTATCAGAGAATGTACTCGCCTGCTACTCTGAAAAGAGTAGTGAAATATCAGATGTCCGCACCCGAGTCACAGTGTCCTAAACAGAGCAATACAGGTTATAATGTGTTTAAGATAAGATAAATGAAGTTTACGATGCAATCTACATGATTTCTAGGTCAAAGTCAACTCTAAGTCAAACCTGGTCAACTATCTAGGTCAAACTAGGTCAACAACAAGGATATCTTGGTCAAATGGTCAAACTTAGGCTAGCAAGGGTCAATTGTTCAACCTTAGGGTTAACTCTATAAGCTATCTCAAACCAAAGGCTAGGATACCAAATCACTTTAATATATATACATATGGTATATATATAGACAAGCTAACCTATAACATATGTCTATACATATATATCTCCTCTCAAAACATAACATATGTATAGGCCTAACCTATATATCATATACGTACCATATATATAACTATATCTTATATAGCTACTAGCCTACATGGCACTATATATAATATATTATATATATGCATTACACTATATATACCTATATATAACTATACCCATAACCTTAGACATATATACAAACACATACACCCTCACATCAATACCCTCAAAACTCATGTATCTACATAGGCCTAGTATCATGAGCCAAACTCTCTGCTAATTAGCCCTCAGTTTTCCCCAATTCTGATGTCTCTCCCATGCTAGGGCAGGGCCTCACATTGCCTGTGCACTCTAGTGCACAGGTCTCACTAATACCTCCCTCCTGCTGCCATGAATGGTCCTACATTGTCCTTCATGTCATGACTTAACATTATCCTAACAGTTAACATGTTTCAATTCCAATCCCAGGTTTTACTTAAACCAAACCAACCAAATTCTTAGGTTTTACTATCCTGAACTCTCATCTCAGATTCTCAGAAAACCTGAGAACAATGACCATCATATTTATTAGTTAACAAATCAGTCCAACCCCTTTTTGAATAGGAAAACATAGTAAAATACCCAATCAATGGTTCACCTAAATACTCAATGTTCAGTTCTATAACATAAGTAAATCTCAGTTAACAGTGAATCACATATTGAGATAACCCCAATCTCAGATTCATCAACTGTACAGTTCAATATGAAATGCTACCTAAAATTCTAAATTCGAAACCTAACCCAATGAAACTAACAAGTAAACTTACATACGTATATACATATGGAATGAAGGGGGATGCTCAATCTGGCATTAAATGGGATTTATAGGACATGCAGTGGCTAATTAGTATGTAGTGAATTAATGAGTGCAGTGATGCAGTGTATCACTACATGCTCTGATACATGTGGTATCAGAGATACAGGATACCAAGAATACAGTGAATGGCATATGCAGAACATGTTCAAATGTTTGCAGGGCTCATTCGGGGAACGCAGGATATGTTAATGGAAGGAATAATACAATCATAGGACAGGGCCTAGTACAGTGAACTAAGTGGCAGGACATGGCAATGAATGCAATGTATAGAGAGGCTAGGGATATCTAATTTGTGGCAGTGAGCTAGATGCAGGCTATCCTAATGCAGTGAATCAATTTGACAGCTTATATGAAAGATAACAGAATGCAGGGGATGTTGGGAGTGAAGCATGTTCAGTTGGCTCCTTGCCATGAAGATCAGATGCCTATATGCAGGTATGTAGTGTTAGAGTGTCACAAACCAGTGTGTTTTCGAGTATCAAAACTTGGTGTCCAACATGTGTGATAACAAGTTCAGTTTAAACCAAATGTTAGCAACCTATCATGTATCTCAATGTCTTAAGTTCAGAAATCAATGTGTATTATTAGGTTGTTCAGGAAATAGTTATGAGAGTCAATACATACTCGAACACAACAATTTCCAACCAAACTTCCACATGGCAAACCCTAATCATCCAACATGTAATCCCCAGTATAAACAACATGTGAACCATGTAAATGAACATTGAAACATTTGAACAGTAAACAAAATACATCAGTGTATAAGAGTTTGAGCCCATACCTAAGGCCAAATTCGAATCAAAAATAGAAGAACATGGTGTACAGGCATAGGGGTATACTCCATGTGTTTAGGGGAGTCGAACATGTCCAAGAAAATAGGACACAAAGTGTCCAAAAATTGGAAATGCCCAGTGACAGAACTGGCAGTAAAGACTGCCTCGTGCAGCCATGTCGAGGAGGATAGAGCTCGACGCGTGGCATGAGGAGTCTCGTGCTCATGCACGTGGCTAGGGTAGGTCTAGGGCTAGGTCTTAGGGTGCCTGAATCGAGTCGGGGTCATGTCGTGTCCGAGTTTGAGTCGTGTATCAGAGAGGGATTTACAGTATGTACAGTGTAGTGAAGAACCCGTGCAGCGACGATTACTCTGTGCACACTGAACGAGGATCCACAAAATTTCGTAGGAGTCCTGTCAGTCACTAGGGCCACGTACACACCAAGTTTGGTGTCACGAAGTATCGTGTCCTAAGAGAAATCGGACACGGGCAGCAGGGCACCCGACCGAGCCCCCGTACTGCGTGTCCAGCACAAATTACGACACGAAATCGACACCAAACACGACTCAGTCTTCACAAAAGTTGATGTACATATTTAGATCTACAAATTCATTTAATTAGATTAGCAAAATATGAAAATTTATTCCTAAGTGGCATTTAATCGAACACGTATTTAAATCGACCGATACGTGTCCGATACGGACACGAAATGGACACGGATTCTTACCAAACATGGGCTACACCTAGGGAAACCCTAAATGAATGCATCTATGAAAAAAAATCATGATTTCAATGGGTGTAGATAGGTTTACCTATTGAGAGCTAGAATCTCAATGTAAAGAGTCTCAATTCGACGTCTTCCTCGATTTTTTTCGGTTCAACCGTCCTCGATCCTTGCCAGCAAGCCCCCACAAGTATCCTCTACTGTTGGGGATGATGATGCAGTTGATTTGACTCAATTTGGGCTCAATTTGGATTAATGGGGAGAGTTTTAGGGAAGAACAAGTAGGGCTTTTTCTAGGTTTTCTAAAGGAGGCAATTATTTCTTAAGTGGGATACTTATAGGAGGGAGGGGGCTTGTATGGCTGTAGAAAACATTAGGGTTAGGGTTTTAGATGAGTGGTTGAGGTTCCTCCATCAATTTCCAAGCATTCCTATTGGTTAAGGCTTCTTTTCACAAATATCTCAAAAGGAAATATCCCACCTTAATAATATCTAGATATTACTAACCTTGGCACTTAGTAGGAATGTTCTAACCTTAATTATAACCTCATGACTAATCTAGGTTAGGTTAACTTCTAGGTTAAGGCTTCACTAAAAGACTAGCACAATATTTAATTAATATAAATTATAATTTCACAAAATTGTCAAAATGACCAAAATACCCTTATGCTAAAAATTGGTAATATGAAATTCTAATCACGTGACTAGGCTCCTTTGGTCATGGTTAGTCTCTAGGCTTAGCAATACTAGGGTTTAACTAGTTAACCAACAAAATCACCAATCAACATTTTAAATAGTTTTAAAATAATTATAAATCACCAAAAATTACAATATGATTTAAATATCATTATTAAATGATTATAATCACAAAATTTTAAAATTACCCTCATTTGGAAAAACTGGGTGTTACAAGTCTACCCCCCTTAGAAGAATTTTGTCCTCGAAATTAAGATGATCGTACTCCTGCTAGGTCAAACCCCCAAATCAAACAAGGTCAAGATAATATACAAAACTCTGTCCTACTGGTCGTGATTCCACAGTCTCGAACAGGGTAACTACGCTATCTAGCATATCATAATCATATACTGGCAGGTACTAATGGAAATCACACATGAAAGTGGGGAGGAAGAACAAGAAGGTCAAACCTGCTAACCCGTCACCTACAGCGTCAGTCTCCTCGACTGCCATAGCAAAAGCTCCACCCCTCTGGGCATGGTGCTGCGCTACAGGTGGCCTAGCTCTCTCTCTCTGACCCGGTGCTCCATTATATACGGGTGCAGTAGGGCAATCCCTGACCTGATAAGCAGCGGATCCACAGAACAGATAAACCTTCTGCCTCCTATAACAAGTCTCCCAACCGTGCCCTGCCCTCTTGCAGTAAGCACAAGTCTGCACCTTGCGGTCCTGTCCTCTAGGCTGATGCTGTGCCTGCTGAAACTGTACGTGAGGCCTCTTGGCCTGGCCTCCGCTGCTGCTGCCCCCAACTGGGTCTCGCCCTCTCTTGAACCTAAGCTCAAGGTCATCCTCAGCCAATAAGGCTCCCGTCAAAATCTTCTCAAAAGGGGCATCCCTGTTGCCCTTGGTCAAGGACTTGACTTCCTTGACCAGACCCTTCCGGAACCTCTGGGCCTTCGCCGTCTCGCTCAAGCCCTCTATAAATCTGTCGAGGCGGCCGAACTCCCCAGCGTACTCCTTCACTGACAGGCTCCCCTGAACTAAGCTCTCGAACTGCGACTCCAAGGCTTGGAGCGCTGAATCTGGGAAGAACCTCTTCTTGAAGAAGCCCTTGAACTCCTCCCAGGTCTGTCCAGCTACCTCCACCCTGGGGTCTGACTGATACCAGGTGCGAGCAAGATCTCGCATCCGGCTAGCTGCTGCCTCTATCTGGAGATCTGCCAGTATCCGGGCCAGGCGAAAGATCTCCTCAATATGTTCGATCCACTCATCGGCATATAAAATCCCCTCTGTCCCCAGGAAGTCTCTGGGGCTCATCGTTTGGAACTGCTCTATCCCCGGTGTCCTCGGCTATTGGATCATTGGTCGAGCTGCGACTGTTGTAAGGGCCAACTCTATACCCCTGTCCTGTCGGGCCTGCTGCCGGTCCATAAACTGCTGGAAGTAGGCAAACATCTGTGCCGCATCCACGTGTCCTGTAGGCGGCGGCTGCTGGAACTGCATCTCTGGGATGACTGGGTCCTGCCCCCGAGCTGGTGGAGGCATACCCCTTGCTGCTGCTGCTGAAGTCCCAATATGAATAGAGGTGGAAGGAACTGCAGCCTCCTGACCCTGCTGATCTGGTTGAGAGGTGGCAGTCCCCTCTACAACAACTACTGCACCAGAGCGATGTGATCGTGTCTCCACCATCCTGAAGACAGATCGAACAAGAAAGTCAATACTGAGCAGGAATCGATATATCAAAGGAGGACAGTTTATTTCAAAGAAGGCAAATCAGTACGATATGTAGATGGCATGATTTAAAGCAGAATTTTCCTAACTGTGATTGAGTACCTCTCCGTTTAAACCTATCTCTCAAATCCTATCGCAGGCTGTAGTGATACTCTAGTTCGAATACCACTACATAAACTCGACCTGCATGGGCCACCACTAAAAACGTGTTACGACCCGCACCCTGTATAGGGGCACGAGAAGTGGGTACGTCCAGCCTATGCCGCAGTGTCGGTGGTAGAACGCTGTCCTAGGTTACTATCTAATCAACAACTCACGCAATTATATAATGTACTTGTCAAATCTCAACTCCGAACGGAGGACAAGTATAGATATAATAAAATCTCAATCACAGTCTAAGCACGATAAGATAACACAGAAGTTTATAACTAAAAACTAAATAACAACATTTATAAACTACTAAATAATAATATCTCAAACAAACTCAAATACAAACTTGAATCTCAAGTTATTACAATTCAAGTTCTAAAACATGAAAACTAAACCAAGTCTACTAGTTAGTCTCCCGATCACTCCTGAGTGTCGGGGCCATAGGTAGCTAAGCCATCTCCTGCTCCAAGGCAAGTGGGGCAAATGTCCTCAGGGCAATCATTTGTAATATTTTTAACAGGTCCAGTCAGGACAGGAACGAGTACATTTTATCAAAAAATTCTAAGTAAATGACAGAGAACTATAAAGCAGTTATACATAGTTGTATTGATGAATATGGCAGTTTTATACAGGTAGTGATGTAGAGAAGCAGTTAAGGTACAATGAAAGTAAGGTAACTAAACAAGAAGAGAAACATAGCAAAGAAGACTGTAAAAATAAGATCTAGCTGAACTAGAGTAACATAATGAGTTCAGATGGTACAATATAAGTTGAGTGAAATCCCAATATGAGTCTAATATAAGATGAGTCGAATGTAATTCTAATCATTATTCTAATAAGGTGAATCGAATAAGGTGATACGAATAGTGATTCACATGATGTTCTAATAATGATTCGAATAAATTCTCCAAGTGTGTTTTAAAATACCGAGATCGACATATAAACGGCTGTAGGTAATACGGCACACCACTCACTGATCAGATGAGGGATGGCTATCGTTCGAATATCATTCACAGAGGGGTAATTCGAATAGGGGGATATGTCTATATGTCTAATCAGTATTTCTCCGTCCAGTCTAATACAAATGAATCCGTAATCCAACACATAAGACGAATACAAGTCCAACCATCATATGAAGATACGAATAGGGTGATTCGAATAGTGATTCGTATGGTAATTCGTATGATGATTCGAATAATAGAGGTAAGACGAGTAAGTATGTGTGTCGCATACATGGATTCAGAAATAATAATACGTGTTTGTAACAGAGAATCACATACAGCTAACTAAAACTGAAGTACAGTAATTGACAAGTAAATGAAAGAACTATCAGAGAATGTACTCGCCTGCTACTCTGAAAAGAGTAGTAAAATATCAGATGTCCGCACCCGAGTCACAGTGTCCTAAACAGAACAATACAGGTTATGATGTGTTTAAGATAAGGTAAATAAAGTTTACGATACAATCTACATAATTTCTAGGTCAAAGTCAACTCTAAGTCAAACCTTGTCAACTATCTAGGTCAAACTAGGTCAACAACAAGGCTATCTTGGTCAAATGGTCAAACTTAGGCTAGCAAGGGTCAATTGGTCAACCTTAGGGTTAACTCTATAAGCTATCTCAAACCAAAGGCTAGGATACCAAATCACTTTAATATATATACATATGGTATATATATAAAGACAAGCTAACCTATAACATATGTCTATACATATATATCTCCTCTCAAAACATAACATATGTATAGGCCTAACCTATATATCATATACGTACCATATATATAACTATATCTCATATAGCTACTAGCCTACATGGCACTATATATAATACATTATATATATGCATTATACTATATATACCTATATATAACTATACCCATAACCTTAGACATATATACAAACACATACACCCTCACATCAATACCCTCAAAACTCATGTATCTACATAGGCCTAGTATCATGAGCCAAACTCTCTGCTACTTAGCCCTCAGGTTTTTTCCAATTCTGATGTCTCTCCCATGCTAGGGCAGGGCCTCACATTGCCTGTGCACTCTAGTGCACAGGTCTCACTAATACCTCCCTCCTGCTGCCATGAATGGTCCTACATTGCCCCTCATGTCATGACTTAACATTATCCTAACAGTTAACATGTTTCAATTCCAATCCCAAGTTTTACTTAAACCAACCCAACCAAATTCTCAGGTTTTACTATCCTGAACTCTCATCTCAGATTCTCAGGAAACCTGAGAACAATGACCATCATATTTATTAGTTAACAAATCAGTCCAACCCCTTTTTGAATAGGAAAACATAGTAAAATACCCAATCAATGGTTCACCTAAATACTCAATGTTCAGTTCTATAACATAAGTAAATCTCAGTTAACAGTGAATCACATATTGAGATAACCCCAATCTCAGATTCATTAACTGTACAGTTCAATATGAAATGCTACCTAAAATTCTAAATTCGAAACCTAACCCAATGAAACTAACAAGTAAACTTACATACGTATATACATATGGAATGAAGGGGGATGCTCAATCTGGCATTAAATGGGATTTATAGGACATGCAGTGGCTAATTAGTATGTAGTGAATTAATGAGTGCAGTGATGCAGTGTATCACTACATGCTCTGATACATGTGGTATCAGAGATGCAGGCTACAAAGAATACAGTGAATGGCATATGCAGAACATGTTCAAATGTTTGCAGGGCTCATTCGGGGAACGCAGGATATGTTAATGGAAGGAATAATACAATCATAGGACAGGTCCTAGTACAGTGAACTAAGTGGCAGGACATGGCAATGAATGCAATGTATAGAGAGGCTAGGGATATCTAATTTGTGGCAGTGAGCTAGATGCAGGCTATCCTAATGCAGTGAATTAATTTGACAGCTTATATGAAAGATAACAGAATACAGGGGATGTTGGGAGTGAAGCATGTTCAGTTGGCTCCTTGCCATGAAGATCAGATGCCTATATGCAGGTATGTAGTGTTAGAGTGTCACAAACCAGTGTGTTTTCGAGTATCAAAACTTGGTGTCCAACATGTGTGATAACAAGTTCAGTTTAAACCAAATGTTAGAAACCTATCATGTATCTCAATGTCTTAAGTTCAGAAATCAATGTGTATTATTAGGTTGTTCAGGAAATAGTTATGAGAGTCAATACATACTCGAACACAATAATTTCCAACCAAACTTCCACATGGCAAACCCTTATCATCCAACATGTAATCCCCAGTATAAACAACATGTGAACCATGTAAATGAACATTGAAACATTTGAACAGTAAACAAAATACATCAGTGTATAAGAGTTCGAGCCCATACCTAAGGCCAAATTTGAATCAAAAATAGAAGAACATGGTGTACAGGCATAGGGGTATACTCCACGTGTTTAGGGGAGTCGAACGTGTCCAAGAAAACAAGACACAAAGTGTCCAAAAATTGGAAATGCCCAGTGACAGAACAGGCAGTAAAGACTGCCTCGTGCAGCCATGTCGAGGAGGATAGAGCTCGACGCGTGGCATGAGGAGTCTCGTGCTCATGCACGTTGCTAGGGTAGGTCTAGGGCTAGGTCTTAGGGTGCCTGAATCGAGTCGGGGTCATGTCGTGTCCGAGTTTGAGTCGTGTATCAGAGAGGGATTTACAGTGTGTACAGTGTAGTGAAGAACCCGTGTAGCGACGATTACTCTGTGCACACTGAACGAGGACCCACAAAATTTCGTGGGAGTCCTGTCAGTCACTAGGGCCACATACACACCAAGTTTGGTGTCACGAAGTGTCGTGTCCTAAGAGAAATCGAACACGTGTAGCAGGGCACCCGACCGAGCCCCCGTGCTGCGTGTCCAGCATAAATTACGACACAAAATCGACACCAAACACGACTCAGTCTTCACAAAAGTTGATGTACATATTTAGATCTACAAATTCATTTAATTAGATTAGCAAAATATGAAAATTTATTCCTAAGTGGCATTTAATCGAACACGTATTTAAATAGACCGATACGTGTCCGATACGGACACAAAATGGACACGGATTCCTACCAAACTTGGGCTACACCTAGGGGAACCCTAAATGAATGCATCTATGAAGAAAAATCATGATTTCAATGGGTGTAGATAGGTTTACCTATTGAGAGCTAGAATCTCAATGTAAAGAGTCTCAATTCGACGTCTTCCTCGATTTTCTCCGGTTCAACCGTCCTCGATCCTTGCTAGCAAGCACCCACAAGTATCCTCTACTGTTGGGGATGATGATGCAATTGATTTGACTCAATTTGGGCTTAATTTGGATTAATAAGGAGAGTTTTAGGGAAGAACAAGTAGGGCTTTTTCTAGGTTTTCTAAAGGAGGCAATTATTTCTTAAGTGGGATACTTATAGAAGGGAGGGGGCTTGTATGGCTGTAGAAAACATTAGGGTTAGGGTTTTAGATGAGTGGTTGAGGTTCCTCCAACAATTTCCAAGCATTCCTATTGGTTAAGGCTTCTTTTCACAAATATCTCAAAAGGAAATATCCCACCTTAATAATATCTAGATATTACTAACCTTGGCACTTAGTAGGAATGTTCTAACCTTAATTATAACCTCATGACTAATCTAGGTTAGGTTAACTTCTAGGTTAAGACTTCACTAAAAGACTAGCACAATATTTAATTAATATAAATTATAATTTCACAAAATTGTCAAAATGACCAAAATACCCTTAGGCTAAAAATTGGTAATATGAAATTCTAATCACGTGACTAGGCTCCTTTGGTCATGGTTAGTCTCTAGGCTTAGCAATACTAGGGTTTAACTAGTTAACCAACAAAATCACCAATCAACATTTTAAATAGTTTTAAAATAATTATAAATCACCAAAAATCACAATATGATTTAAATATCATTATTAAATGATTATAATCACAAAATTTCAAAATTACCCTCATTTGGAAAAACTGGGTGTTACATATTCCCATGATCAATTTATTAAAACCCATAATTACATATATTCATCCGTCTATATCTTAAGTCATCAAGCAACATCTTTCCACAACTCATATTGTTCTATGATAACTCAAATCATCGAGCAACATCTATCCCAAACTCTTATAGTCACCTTCGTAACTTCAAAATCAAACTTTTCATGCACGCTAACTTCCATTCGTGCTAACATTTGTATACAATCCATATCGATTTCCTCTATCAAGTCATCCGTTCACTACACCTTAACTTTTCTTTGATTCAGTGTACCTACTTGATCATTTTGCATTTCATACTTAGACAATCCCAATCTCGTGCGTGTCATTTCTAATTCGTTCAAATCAATTTCTTGCTAGATATCAAGTCATGACTAACTTTGAAATACGCTTTCTAAGGCTTTACGTACTCGTCGTTTGTTGATAGACTCGTTGGCACCCCCACATCTTTAATCGATCGACATCCCCAAAACCATCTGATACACCACTCAGGGATGAAGTCATTCGACAAATCCTCAAAACTATCATTTGATTCAAAATTGATTACTTTGAATCCCCGTTCGAACCATTCCTCAAATTTCAAGCACGCTCATGTATATCGCATCGACGATAACATCGCCCGATGTCATCCCTAACAATTGCCATCCTGCATTCTACAAGTCAAGTTAAATTTTGATCCCATTTTGAAAAAATTCGAGTTTCACACACGACTTTTTCTAAGGTCGACATAATTGTAACACCCCAGTCCCAAAATACGTAGGACCATGTATACGAATACATGCCAGCAGCACTTCACCAATGGCCAATTTACACAACAACCCCATTAGCGAAATACTTAAGCTGTAAATCATGATAACATCTCAAAACACAATACAGTCCACAGGTGCTTATATATATCTAATCACATCCACTGAGTCCACTAAGAGATCAAGAATAAATAAAAAAATGTCTCAAATATCCAGCAACAAAAGTAATAAAGTCTATGAGGATAAAACATCCCGAAACCATATATAGAGATAGAAATAAAGTACAAATCAACTACAAGTCTAATGAAAAGAAAAGAAAATATTGTAGCAAGACTAAATATAAAGGTAACATGATAACGAGAAGTCCTTTAGCACTATCTCGTCCTCCTACGTCGGTACGCCTCCGGTCTCAGCTCCCGAACCGTAAACCTCCGGGTAGTCTTCAGCTTCGTTTAAGCCTGGGAAATAGCTAGGTCCTCATGGGACTAGCAAGGTGCATAATATACATGCCAAGGTACAAAAATAAAAAATATGAACTAATGCAATCTACTGTATCCGTCTATGTGCTATGCAAGTGAGATTCTTTTTTAGAATACCAGACCCCTTCCACTAAGGCTCACTAGCACCTCAGTAGGATATTATCCCCAGTACCTGTGTCGTGGCACCAAGGACAATCAATTCTCGACAGTGATAATCTCTTACTCTGCTACAGAGATAAATTTTACTAAACAACGGGCAACACGATAATAGGTATGATATTGTAGTCAAGTTCTTCCCAATTCCCATGTCTAGAATCTAGCAATGTCAAGTCTGTACAGTCATCTCAAAAATAAAAGTAATACTGATAAAGAAATATAGAATGTTAACACGAGGTCAATACCACGAATAGTCATGTAAGCCTCACATCATGAATGTGTCGGTGTCCTGTGGTCAATCGTGTCAATAGACACACCAGTATGTACGTAATGCCTAATGTCAATACTCGATGTCACTTTAATGACATCGGCACCCGTCTATAAACGGACACTAAGTATCTATGTCCTACTTCATGCAATGCTAATAAAAACATAAAACAGAAAAGAATAATCTGCAATGAAGGCAAGACACGCTTGCCTGTAACTGCTATCTGCGGGTAGGCCTCACCAACTCTGGTGTCCTTGTTGATCCTTCCAAGCTCACCTACAATAATACATTATATTTAATATTCTATATCAACATATCATGTATCGATTATATGAGTAACTATGCCTCCTAGTTGCCATAACGTTGTTACGACACTGCATATATTATATAAGTACATAAGGTACCAAATCATCTCGTAAATATTTTACAATTATAACAAAATAATGCTTTTAAATTCTGAAATTTATCTATAAATATTTATATATTGCTATAATGATATTTTCAATAGGAAAACCCTTTCACAAGTGGTCTTATATCAATGTCACGTATGACTTCCTCAATTCGACCCATTAATTTAGTCCCGAAACAATGATTAAATAAAATTAATAAATTCTGTAAAAATGCTTGAAATTAGTTAAAATAGTATTTATAATGTTAAAACTTGCACAACATAAAATTTAATATGGATTCATGAAATCAGAGTGATACGAGCTTGGGTAGAAAGTCCCGTACTATCAACTTTGGTTTGACCTTAGGATTGGGGTTAGTGTTGATATTATTGTTTGAAAACTATGATTCCAATACTGACAAATGACTTTAGCCTAGAAAGATGGCCTAGTAGTTAGGCAAGGCGTCCCTGTATACTGGTAGATAGAATGATTCAAGAATATGGAAACCCCACTCACGAGACTTGGTTGAAATGCATATATTTCAGGAACGCCGGAATATGTGCACGATCTGACTCGAATGAGAATGACGAATTCGCTATCACGAGGCTTGGTTGAAATGTACGTATTTTAGGGATGCCTTAAATATATGTACGATCAAACTAAGTGATACGTTAAATTCAAGTAAGACTAAAGGAACGAGACGGAAGTGAGGATCTTGATATATAGTTGTTCGGGATAAAAAATAAATAAGGCACGATCGTTGCTCGGATTGAAGAAACGCATAGGCAAAGTGTGTGCGAGAACTATTGGATATTGAATCAAGTTATAAGTTGATAAGTGTACTCAGTAAGTGTCACTACCATATTCTAAAATAAGGGTATTTTGGTAATTTGTAATTTTTTTTGATTATTTTAATATTATTTAATTAATTCATTGAGTTAGTTTCATATTTTGGTTTAACCTTAGAACTACATTGTTTAGATGTTAGTCATGACCATAGAAACCTAGTTAATAGGATTAGACAACTTTAGTTAGACTCCAATCTAGCTAAAAGTCACTTAGAATCTATTTGTAGGCTAAAAATAATAAGTTGGTTGGGCCTTTCCTTAAAGGGCTTGAAATGACAAATAGGAAGGCTTTTAGGCATGTGCACCCAAACTAAACCCTAGTGAACAATCATGGCTGACCACACCAAGGGTTTTCCCTTGCTATTAATAGCCTACATAGCCTTATTCTTCCCTCTTTAATTATAAACTCTAATCCTAATTTATGTTCTTCCTGTAAACCCCTGAATTTTTGGAATTATTTTTTATTATTTATTTTATTTAAATAGGATTTTATGAATATTTTTTATTAAATAGTTCTTATTATAGATGACCTTAGCCATGGTTAAGATTTGGAGTAGAAACGACTAAGAATTGTGACATGTATAGTGTACTTGTGTGCTTTAACTAGTATCCTAGCCATGTTAGGAATGTCATACTCATATTGTAGTCTGTTGCATGTTAACAAATTCAAATTATGGCACAAGTCATACTTTTATTTAATTAATTAGTTAATAAAGCCTTTATGACTTTTTAGGAGAACTGGTTGCACCAAACCTTCCCAAACCTCATCCAAGCCAAACCCAAACCTATGTAGGCATATTGGGCATTAATATATGTTAATAAATATATATATTTTTTATATTTAATTTAGATTTGATTGTATTTATATAAGATAGATTTAATTAGTCTATATTAGGAAAGACCTTTTTAATCCTCAATCAAATCAATTAGCCAACTCACAAACAACCCAAACAAATCAAAGGGGCCACTCTTGGCTGACCAAAATAGCCCTCCTCCGTGTATATTCAGCCAACATTCTATTAGGAATAGGTTTTCTATTATACTACATGCATGCAACCCAAAAAGCCCATATATATACCTACTTATACCCAAACCCAAACCCTAACTTAATTCTCCCTTCCTCTTTCTCTCCATAGCCGACCAACCCCTCTCCCTCTTCAAATTTTGGTAGCACCTCTTCCATCCAAATCCATCATCTTTATCCCCTCCATCATACAACTATTTCTCCTCCATAAAAACTCTTTCTTTCATCTTTCTTCCATCCAAACTCCACCAAACAAACCCTAAAAACTCCATCTTCTCCATCCAACTATCTAGAGCCATTGCCAACTCCTCTAAACTCATCAAGAGAGGATTAGCAAGCAAGGATAGCAATAAATGTGGGAGCTTTGGCAGGAGAAGCCTCCACAACCCAACTAGCAAGGAGTTTTGGTAAGAAACCCTAATTTTTCCATCTCAAACTTATGCTATAATTCTGTAGAAATTCTATTATTAAATCTATAAAAATAGTATTTTGGCACCTTTTGTTATTTATTTTTATCCATAAAAGTTTCATGATTTATAGTCGTAATATTCATGCTTCGGTAGGATCAAATTTATCTCTGTTGTGAAGGAACTATTAGTTATTGGTGGTTATTTTCAAAACTGAATTTTAGGTGTGTTTATATATAGAAATTAGGAATTTTAAGTATTTTTCCATAAACTTATCAACTCAAATCTGGTCGAGAAAATTATAGGTCAAAACAAGCTTTTTCGGGTAATCTATCGACTTAGGAGGTTCCAAATTAGTAACATAAATTAACTCTTGTATTCATGTCTTAATTATGAGATATAATGCACTTTAAATTCTGTATAAAATATATTTTTGGATATTTTAGCTATTTTGAGTAATTGGACATGTTCAGGACGAGTTTCGGTAGACTAGCTGACGTAATAGTAAACTAGTCACATGATTCTTTATAAATCGTAATTCTAGAATTTCAGAATTAATACTGTATAAAATTAGTTTAAATATCATTTTTTATGGATTTATATGATTTTTAAGTATGTTATTGAAGTGGGATCATAACCGATTAATTGGAAAGTTATAAATCCTAAAACTGTGTTCCGAGGTCTCATTGGATACGTATGTATGTTATACAATTTAAGTAGTCCTACGAGATATTTGAATATAGTTAAAGTAGTTTAAAACATTAATATAGTTAATTAAGTTCTGTTATAAGTTTCATAAGTAGTTAAATAAATTATTTAGGAGCATTGGATTCCGGAGGCGTGGACACGGGACGAGACTTCATCTTCACATCATGGAACCAGACAAGTACACTTTGTCAAACTTTACAGTACTTATATGATTTTCTATACTGCTATTCTTTTATGTCTCACTTGGTACATAATTCTCTCCCGCTTCATGTCATGGTTGTTATCTAGTTCTACGTGCACGTACATGGTTGCTCTTTCTTTTCTCATGTTACTTGCCATATTATTCTTTCGTGTTCATGTCTAGTGATTGTATTGCTTAGCCTCTGTCGTGTCCCTTTGACATGATTGAGCTGGACTTGACTTATTGACTTGATTACCTTGACTTGACTCGTAGTTCTCGGCGAGGCCTTGTGATAGACAATGACTATACTTGACCACTCTCTGTTGGAGCCCTCACTGAGCTGCGATAGAGACTTACTGTAGGTTGTGAGCCCCTACTGAGCTGCAGTTTACTCGATTTACTCGTATTCATGTTTATCATCACGATTCTCGACGGCATGCCACTTCCTTATATTTTCATTCTTATAC